>BRDA01050086.1:0-27015 GCA_036984385.1 Crenuchus spilurus
TTTTTTTTTTTTTTTTTAGAAATGTTGTAGTTTAGAAAACAGAAAAGTGACCACTTTTTCAGTCTGGAAACACAATATGTTCTCTTTTCTTTTTTCTATTTTCTGGAAAAATTCAGGGGTGCCAACACTTTCGGCCATGACTGTATACAGATATGAATGTATGGGTGAATGTTGGCTTGCTCATCGGGGATTAGGCATTAATGATTTGATGTTTGTTATTACTAACCCTGTAAAGCTGCTTTGTGACATCAGTTGTAAAAAGTGCTTTATAAATAAATAAATTTGATTTGATTTGATATATGTCATATCAGAATATTATGCCTGTAATAATATGAAACATATTATGAAATTCTTATCAACCCAATCGGGTACAGAAAGTCATTTAACCTAATACCGGTACTGGGAATAACTGTCCTTGAGTCTTCACTCAAAGGTGATCCCTCACAATTTAACTGGTCCACTGTGGCACATTGATTGCTCCGTACCACTTGCCAGAATTGTCATTCCCATCTGGCATCAGTGGCCTGTGGGGCACTGTTATGCCAGTGGGAGGCACAATTAGAGAAGTCCATTCTCTGTTAAACTACACTACGGCGGCTCCAGAACATCGTAAAGTTGCTTTTTTTCCCCAATCTTACCACCCTTCACCGAGTACCCTTTTCAACTTCAGTCAAACCTTTTTTTTTTTTTCAGTCAAAGCTTTTGCCCATGGAATTGTTTTGGGTGTGCTCACATGTTTTTAAATGTTTTTATAAAAGAGTTATTTTTATTTATAAAAGAGTTAATTGCACAGCAGGGGTGGTCATAATATTCTGATGTAAATAGGATCACAAATGAGCAAATAATAAACTTGTCTGAACATTTGAGTTATGCAGTGATGTAGTTATTAGAAAAGAAAACCACACAGATGTGTTCACCAATGTTAACATTTCTAAACCATTTTGTTTTGTTATGAGACAAACAGTGGTATAATTCAATTGATTCAATATGTTAAGGGGTGTAGATAGAACTGGTCAATTTATGATCTGAAAAATCTACCCAGAGGCCTGAAAGTGAGTGTGGAAATGTGGAGGAACATTGTACTGTATTCATGTTGTGCTCCAACTCATGTTAATCTTTCTGTCCTCATTAAACAGTAAGAATTTGTATGCAACCAATTGAGGAGGCAAAAAAAAGTCGATATGAATACAATTGTTGCAATTTCTGTGACGTTGCAAATTGTCCCAGCATCTGTAGGTGGTAGTTTCACCTGATTGTATCATACTTCTAAATTCTTCTGTGATTTTCACAGATAGCTTGACCGTAGATCTGAAAACAAATGTGTGTGTGTGTAGGTGGACGATATAAAGAGTGAGCTATTGGAACGCTACAAGGTCCTCCCCAGTCTAAGCAGTCGTCTAGCAGAGCTGGATGCGCATTATGGAGAGACGAAGGAGAAATATAGGCAGCTGGAGCAGAAGCTAGGATCTATGCAAGTGAGTACCATTAATTGCATCCTGCTGTATGTATCTCTAACTTGTGCAGTCCTCCATGAATCTGTATCGTCTTACAACTGAGGAAAGCAGTTGCAAAGTGTTTTTTTCCATTTTATTCCAGTAGAGGGCAAAAATACTAACGGTGACCACATAACTTTAAAAATAGACTAATTTTCAGGCTTATTATCCTGTAATTAATCCATTCATCTTTTTTTACTTAGCATTTAATGAAGTAAACTGCTGTAAATTATTTGGTAACCACTGTGAAACTTCAAAGTTCTAGCCATACATATTAAATATATTAATAAGATTGTGATTTTAGGTGCACCATGAACTTTCACATTTTTCCACACATTGATTTAATAGATTTCTAACAATATTCTAAACACAGAGTCTGTTTATACAGATGGGAACTACAGACATAACAATAAAAACAATACATATGTTTTCTGCATTTGAAAGTGTATCTATTCTAACAATTTGTTCTAACATTCCAAAACTGATGCACGTCTCTTTCTGCATCATTACGTTTTTGATTAATGAAGAGAAATTGTGTGTTGTGTATGTGTAGAAGCTGATGAGTACTCACTCAGAGAAGATGTTAGAAGTGGATATAGAGCTGCGGACGTTGCGGTCCATGCAGAATGAAGTGGAGGCATTGAGAGGTGATGTAGACAGCATGCGCTCTGTGGTAGCATCACTCGAATCTGCCCGAGCTGGTCCCGGTACACATACTCTGGGTGAGTGCAGCCACATGTATTGCATATTTATGGAGGTGCCTGCCTCCCCTTACATTAGACTGCTTAATAAAGAGAATCACTCAACCACAGCTGCATTGCAGCAAGTTGCAGATTGTTGTATCTAACAGAACATTTTAACTCAACATTTTACAAATACTCTTATAAGTGCATCTCATAAATCAGAATCAAATGGACTACATGCCGTAGGTTTGAAAACAACCCCAAATGTATCCTAAGGGATCATGATAGAAACTGACTCTTAATTGGGCAGGCCTCATGCAAATTATTGGCACCTGGGCACAGTTGTCTACTGGCTACTTTTTTGATGGTCAGAACTTACCATGTTAACCCTTTGGAGTCGGTGGACCACCTGCGAAATATGAAATTCTGCATAAACACTTATATAACTCTGCAAGATTTTATCCTAGAAACAAAACAAAAAATGCCCCAGAAACTGTAAAGGGTCTATATACAAATATATATAGCTTCCATCAAAATGTATTTTTAGATTATTGTGAGAGGAGTTTAAATAAGCTGAGACACGTCTGTGAAAGCTGCCAAGACAGCTGCGCTGTTTTTCCCACCAAAAAGACGAGCGCTGTCATTCATATGATGACATGGCTATTCCAGTCATTCAATTGGTAGGTTCCAGCAGACGTGGAATTTGTGGAATGGTGACATACAAAGCACCAACAAAGACATATCACCTGAGTTTATCCTGAACAAAAGACTCACCTCACAATCATCTTATACATATTCAATCTAGGAGCAATTGAAATCAGTCAAACACGTCAATTCACATTTGTTAAACAATTCACATTTGTTAAAAACCACAGACTTTAAACCTGTAATGAGCAGTGTGCAGCCCAAACCTGATTTATTCCGTTCTGAGCTCAAAAGTCTCAGCCTGAAATGTTTAGAGTGGTTTTTCACAATATATCAGTTTTTTGGAAATTCTAAGTTTAGAGCAGATTTAATCAAAATATAGATTTGACACAATTACTGTTTTGACACTGTTGTTGTTGTTTGTTCTGAAGCCGATGTAACACTTTGGGAGGATTTTTTTTAGATGAGTGTAATTTGTAAAATAAATAAATTAAAAATCAAGGCATGTCGGACTACATCTGCGTGTCTGAAATACTTTCAGACTCCGGAGGGTTAAATGACAGCTGACTAGTAACAGGATGTCAGCATGCTAGACATACTAAACAGCCCTGAGGATATGTTTTTTATATTTATATTTTGAAATATAAAGCCTGGAAATGTGGCTTACAAAAATAAAATCAGTGCATCTCATTGAATGATTATCTCCTGCAGCCCTAATAAATGTCTAATATTTTAATTTCTTGTGTCTGCAATGCATTATGGGTTTAAAATGCATGACCTTTTTAATTCAGTTTCACTTTCATAATGTAATTTATAATTTCTTTGTTGAGTATTATGATGAAAAATGACATACTGAGCTAATTTGAGCTAAACTGAGCTGAAACTTTATACTGTACTAACTGCAACTGTTATTTTTGATAACTTTTTAAACTTCTTTTGGAAAAGGGCGTCCTCTACTCTTTATGATGTATGAGCTCTTGCTTTTACAGAACTCTCAGAACTTTAGAATATTTGAAGCTTCAGTACTGAAGCTGAAAGCTTGATGATATTATCAATTTTTATTATTAGCGGTATTAGCGGATAATTAAACAGTGATTGGAGGAGAGTCCCAGGATTTTGATTGGCTGTAATACTGTGTGGAGTTCTTTGTTTGTTTGTTTTTTCTTTATTAAAAAAATTATAAAGTAGCATTTGATTTAACTTTTCCCCACAACATACAATTTCCACTGCAATCCAAGGCAGCTGTTTGAGTAGCTCTATGAGGCCACCTTGTGACCTGCACACACAAATCTGGGCTTCTTCACAGGAGTTTGGCTCCTGTGGATTTTTCGGCACAATTTGAATGCAGCCCTAATGATACTCACTATGTTTTCACATTCAAATGCTTTTGACAAAATTGAGAGAGAATCAGAACTGAATAAATTTGTTCATTATTAATATTTTCACTGTTATGAACAATGAGAAGGATTTTCGTAAATAACTAAAATATATATATTGATAGTAAGAAGACATCTCTGGAAATCAGTGGAATAATTTGACAGATTTCTGAGATTAAACTAAATGTCAGTAAACATCTGAAATTGATTTAATTGTGAAGTATTTTTCCCCAAAAAGCTGCTCTGTTCCATAGTTTTGAGCTATAGTATCTCTCAAACTCAGCCACTACTATACTTCAAAGTTTAGTTACAGTCCAAATGTAACACCTCCAGGGTCTTCAGGGCCCCCCAAAATACTAATGTGTGGTGTTTTAAATTAAGTTAATAATTGCAATTAAACACTATAAATAAAAAATGTAGTACCTGTCTTATGTTAATATATATGATTTATGTTTTTCTTGTTATCCAGCCTCATTAGAAACGCAGTTAGCACGACACGATGAAATGCTCAGTGTTCACGACATCCGGCTGGCAGACATGGATCTGAAGCTGCAGGTGCTGGAGACGGCCAGTTTCAATGGCACACTCATCTGGAAAATCCGCGACTACAAGCGGCGGAAAGCAGAAGCCGTGGCCTCCAAGACACTTTCGCTCTACAGCCAGCCCTTCTACACTGGCTACTTCGGCTACAAGATGTGTGCCCGTGTCTATCTGAATGGTGATGGCATGGGCAAGGGCACACACTTGTCGCTCTTCTTTGTGGTGATGCGTGGCGAATATGACGCTCTGCTGCCATGGCCCTTCAAACAGAAGGTCACCCTGATGCTGATGGACCAAGGCCCAACACACAAGCACTTGGGTGATGCCTTCAAACCTGACCCCAACAGCAGCAGCTTCCGCCGGCCCACTGGCGAGATGAACATTGCCTCAGGCTGCCCGCTTTTTGTAGCCCAAACTGTGCTGGAGAACGGCACATACATCAAAGATGACACCATCTTCATCAAGGTCACAGTGGACACCTCAGACTTACCTGATCCATGATGGTCACACTAGCCCCCTACCAGTTCTGGTCCCAAGGGCCTGGTGCCCAGTGAGGATATCATTTTGCCACAGGGATGGGAATTAAAAGGTTGGATCAAATGGGAAGTTTGATAAGAAACACGTGAGCATCTTTAGAGACCCCCCATCTTGGGATTCTGCTCCTGAGAATGGTGTGGTCTTTAGAAGGTCATGGTTGGTTGAGAGGTGGCCACTGGATCACGTTTATCCCATTGAACAGACTAGTGAAGGTCCACAGTGTTCAGAACTCTAATCAGACAATAGTATAGCAGTTGCTGTGCTGGTTGTTCACCGTGAGAAGGACATTAAGATGGTAGATAACTGACAATGTTGGACAGTGAAGAGCCTTCCAGCTGTTGGTAAAACGACAGATTTGTTTATCTTTCTAACTGATGTGTCAGTCTTAACTTGCTTCAGACACAAACCGAAAAATTAATTCATTTTCAATTTGAGAAATGTTAGATTGTCTGTACTGTAGTCTGCCTACTTGGCAGATATGCCTTCATATTTGGTGAATGAGATGCCTTGATTTGATTGCATCCAGTGAAAATGATTGGTTTCGTCTAACAACAAAGAAAGTGCTGTGTTTGGAAAAATTAATATAGACAAGACTTTTGTGAGTAGAATTTGTTGTGTGTTCAAGCAGTGGTAGACTTTTTCTTTTTTTTTCTTTTTTTTTTTTGTGTGCTGGTTTAATAACACCAGGGCTACAACGCATGAATATGTAGAGCACCAATATCTGTGCTTGTGGTCCTTATTATGGGGCAAAACCTTTTTTATGCATGTAAACCTACAATACTTACATGACTTAACATCCCAACTGTGTTTACTATTTTGACACATTATTTTTTGTAATGTTAAACATTGATGGATGCTGTGCATCAGAGCATATTGTTCTTTTTTTAACACCATTTGAAATACTAGCCTTTAAACCTGCAGCCATGCAGAGCAAGACATTTACAGTTAACCAGATCACTTTTCAAGGAGAATATTTGCACAAGTATTGTTTTTATTGTGTAATACAAATGTATAAGTATAATATAAAAATGACAAGAAAACATGCCACTGTCTTATATTTCTTTCTTCTGATCTATCAGGGTTTAATCTGTTTTCTTGTTCTTTAGCATCATGGGAATCTAAAAAGGGAATGATCTTCATGTATGATGCTCCTGGCGATGTCTCTAGTTCAGGAGTGGATTGATATTAGAAATGTGGCAGATGTAGCCAATGAGACGTACAGTAATTATACTGTTTGATTAGTAATTTACGTCACTAATGAATAATTTGAGATTCTGGATTTCAAGCGTTTAAGTGTTTCTTATTGTCATTTCAGCTAATTACAGTACATGTTAAAATGAAGTGAGTGGTACTGAGTGATACTTAGTAGGAAGCAAGATTCCAGTCTGCAGTGTGTTTATCAGCATGTTAAACGTTTTTAGCAGCAGTTTTATAATTTTAGCAGTTTTTAATGAACTATAAGCCAGCAGTATAACAACAAAAGCTTTAAATATCACTTTACATGTTATGAATATAAATGAAATTTTACTTTTTTTTAATTAAATGAACAAAAATGATCTTTTCTGCAATAATTTTTGAGGCAGGGCTGTATATGGTTTGGGACCAACAGTCCAGCCATATCCTTAAAGACCACATGGTGGCGTATATGGACAATTCAGTTAACGAGACAGCAGACACAACATAACCTCTAAGCCTGCTCCTAAAGATGAAGGTTAATTTAAATAAGAATCGTCCAGATTAGTTGAAATGTCGCATAATATACATTTTGTGGTAAAAATGATTTTACCATCACATTTCTTCTTCCGTTTCTCACCCAGCAGCTGACTTTCTCATATCTCAACTACGATAAGCTCAGATGCACATTTTTATCATTTCAGCACACACAGCACATTAAGCTGCGTATCAGGCTGGTGAAGGAGTTACTCAGCTTTCACCCTCATATCTATACAAACACATCCCAGCTCAGCTTTAACACGTGGCTGGTCTGAGTAAGCGTTGACTGCGGCCTTTAGGACAGATATGAAAAACAAAACTCTGTAACCAAAGAAAGATTATAACCCGTCATAACCGACCAGCTCTATCAGACAACCTCCACTTAAGTCTCCTGGTCAGGTTAAGTCCTCAATCTGTAACTTAATCAGGCTGAAATAACACAGCCCGTGTTCTGTGTTTCTCCTGCGTTACTTTTCGCGACTTGTAAAATGTAAAACAGGTGAAATTATTGTAACAGTAAAGGTTCACAGTAACACTGAGCTGTATAAAAGTCACACTGGAAAACAGACTAACACGGAACACTCAGTAGTTACAGTTAAAGGTCACATATGCGAAATGTAAACATTAATGTACCACTAAACAAAGACGGTGGAGTACAAACAGAGAATAAACTCAAACAGCTAAAGTGTGTGCTGTTCATAGCCGACCAGAGTTTTAAAATGCAGTGTTTTATGTAAACTCTGGATTTGGACACATCAGACGCTAGAGGGCGCTCCAGATGAGGTCCAAAATTAAATACTGTAAATAAATTCGTTCAAAATGATCGTTTCTAAATAGTTAATCTTCTTCTTAACACACTAGTTTTTGGACTTTAAAACAGTCTTGTGAACGCAGCCCCTCACCAACCAATCAGCACTCAGTTGCCGCTCGTTAACCAATCAGCACTCAGGAGCCGCTCACCAATCAGCACTCAGTAGCCAAAATGCAAACGTTTTTCTGCAGAAAACGTGTAACTTTAGAAAAAACGATACTGACTAGTTTTCATAGATCATCTTGTTACATATTTGTATACTTTCTAAAATTGTTAAAATTATAGCTATTTAGCTCCATTCACTCGCATTTAAAGAGAACTTTGCAGGATCGTGTTTTATGTATACTACATCAGACTGTCTGAAATACCCTCAGACTCCAGAGGTTTAAGTGAAATGATGAAACTGCTTGTCATGATTGCTCAGCTACTTGACTATGCAGATGAAATGATGGGTTTGCAGATAAAAAGTGAAGTCGTGTCAGTTCTAAAACATTTTTCATCACCTTCTCTGTCAGGAAAAGCAGTTAAGAGTGCGTTTTACAGCGTACATTTCTCAGAGCAGGAGTTTTCTGCAGGCCTCAAAAAACTGGCGGCGGCTTTTAAGGGAAAGGACGTTAAGGATGAACACACCCCAGAGTGGAACAAGTTCACCAAACACAGAGGAGCGAAGCTCCACCCACCGGCCCGCTCTAGTCAGTACTCTTATTGAATATTCATGAGCTCGGTCACTGGCTTCGGTGACTCAGGTGAGGTAACGGGTACACAGCTGGAAGTGCGTGCAGAGCTCTCTGGATTACACTAGCGACGGATTCCCCGGTTGTAGACACAGGACAATAGGAGAGACACTGGGTGTGCTCACTAATAAACTACGAGGGAAAAAAAGCGAAGTGAGGTTACACAATAGTGCTCAGTTAAAAAAGGAACAGCATCATGTTCAGCTGGGTAAACAAGGAGCAGGGAGGAAGAAACAAGGAGGGCGACATGTTTCAGACAGTGACTGAGGGACTTCAGAGCCTCTATACTAAAAAACTGCTGCCTTTAGAAGAAGCCTACCTTTTTCATGACTTCCATTCACCCGCGCTGGAAGAAGCCGATTTTCAGAGCAAGCCAATGGTGCTTCTGGTTGGACAGTACTCCACAGGAAAGACCACTTTCATAAGGTAATGACACCACAGACATTTCCTAATGTATACAATATGAGTCTCAGAGAAACAGCAGCATGTCAACACCGTGCAGTGTAGCTCAGCGGCCGTGTGTTTAAAGAGTCACTGAAGTGTAAATACACACTGAGCTCTATAAACGCCACCTCACAGAAGACTCACAGTCTGAGACTGGACTCACATTAGAGCTCTACACAGTTCACTTTCTTTTCCTTGTGTGTGAGGACCTAAATACTCAGTTCAGCACTGACTCAGTGATGCATACTTTACACTTAAAAACATGTTTCAGGTAATAAGCTCCTTTATCCCATAATTAAGAATGAAGCTCAACATCTGTTGTCAAAATAACCACTATTCAGCTTAGTGTACATGATAAAGTGCAGTGCTCCATTAAAAAGTTAATTGATGTTCAGAATTTAGTAAAATAAATAAATAAATAAATACTGTCATGTTTTATATTCATTATACATAAAGAGACATTTCAAGACTTTTTTGACTCATAACTCATATCTGACAAAATCTGGAAATATTAGAATATGTCATTTTGAGTTGTTGAATGGTTTGAAATATCAATAACATTTAGTATATATTTTCATGGGACAACACTGTAGAAATGAAACTTGGATATAACTTAGAGTAGTCAGTGTATAGTTTGTATAGCAGTATAGATTTACTGTGTTCTCAACATCACTTAACACACATCCAGTAATGTCTAAATAGTGAGTACACCTCACAGTGAACACGTCCAAATTGTGCCCATAGTGTCAATATTGTGATGAATTGATAATTAGTGTATGAGATTGTATTGCCCTTTAAATAACACATATATATATATATATATATAAAGTGATCCATATACACACACACACTCTTCTTTAAAGAGCTATACAATCTCATACACTAACCACTGATTAATCATATAGAAGAACCTTCTAATCATTCAAACCTTTGGCATGCCTGTAGTTATTGTTCTACGTATGACCATGGTCTTTAGTAGAGAACCCTTTTAAGAGTGTAGACTGTTCACACAGTTATGATTTTCTGAACATCCAGAAAGCACATACTGAGACCACCATGTGCATTTGTGCATAAAAATCAAAAACAGATTGCATATGTGATCTGAGAATATATATAGAGAGCAACAGTTTTGGGTTACTTCCTCATTTCTGTTACACATTCTGTGTTTCATTTTCCACAAAACGAGGTGTTGAGTGCTGAGAGTTCTGAATATTACTGAGTATTATTTCCTCAGATCTTATAGGGCCAGTTTTGGGGACTCTTGTTTTATTTTAGACACCATATTTGGTCTAGAAGTAGGCTTAGTCTGGGAAACTTGTCTACAATGTTTCTTCAACACATCAAAAAGAAAGAAGACCTGCCATATATATATATATATATATATATACTTAGCAGCAGGCTCTTTCTCTATGTCTGGAAAACAGGGCTTCCTGTGCTCACTGTCATCTTCTTCCAGGATGTGGTGATTAATATTATATCTAGGAAGTTGCAGGAAGAAGGAAGAACAGGGTTAATGAGGTGACTTCAATCTGTTTTTTTAGTTGTAATACCTGCACAAAGGAGTAAGAGCTGTTAACAGTCTTCTGTTCAGTATAGGTCCTCTCTTTGGCCAAAATTGTGGATCATTCAATAATTCAACATTTTAGGAACAGTTTCCCAGATAATGGTTAAACCTAGTCTTGGACTAAACTGCAGTGAGAATATTGAATCACTTTTAAATTCTTTTAAATCTAGGTCCAAAC
This sequence comes from Crenuchus spilurus, assembly GCA_036984385.1. NCBI lineage: Eukaryota > Metazoa > Chordata > Actinopteri > Characiformes > Crenuchidae > Crenuchus > Crenuchus spilurus. The sequence goes on from BRDA01050086.1 coordinate 10,719, forward strand.
TTGTGTCAGTAAAATTAGCCGTGAATGTGTAAAAAATATAATTGGTGTTGTATATGTTATAACATATACATTTATTTTTTTGTCTTATTTACACCCATATTGAAACTTCTGATTTGAATAATCCAGGGCTGCTGTACAATAATATGACCCTCATCTCCTTTACAGGAAACAGTGGAATGTTAATGGTTAATTAGTCCCTCCTGAAGATAACATCAAATACATACTTTGTTTCATCACATCCAGTTTCATGTAATTAGGAACCGACACTGCATCTACATATCCTCTTAATTTCACATCCTCATATGAATATAGAATCAGTTTTGAAATTTGTAATCTCAGTAGTAAATTACATTTATGTGTTAAACCTCTGGATATATAATGTATAATAATAATAATATATAATATAATATAATATAATATAATAGTATAATCTAAAGAATAATGTCTTTCTGAAGAAATTATACTTTTACTTAAGTGTAGGTGCTCATTCCTCTTTGCTCCTCGACTAGATATCTTCTGGAGCAGGATTTTCCAGGTATGCGGATTGGACCTGAACCAACGACGGATGGATTCATTGCCGTGATGTATGGGGAGAATGAGGGGGTTGTACCTGGCAATGCTCTGGTGGTGGACCCAAAGAAACCCTTCCGTAAACTTAATGCCTTTGGAAATGCTTTCTTGAACAGGTAATGATAATGGGTTGTTTGTCTATGCTGCATGCACATTCATATTGTCTTGGTATGTTTGCCAAATGTGATATTTCACTGGTCACTACCAGTATCTGGTCATGATGATTCAGTACATACAATGCCCTGAAGCCTGTACTGTTGTTTGACAAGTGTAAATAAGGGCCATTGAAACTCACTCTATTCTTAGAAGGCGATGGCACTGGACAGTTTGGTGTTTTTTAAGGAAATACTGAATTGGAATTTCTGACATGACATAACCAGTATTAACACCTTGTTGTGGTCTATACTGGTACCAGACATATACCTATTTTACTTTGTTGCATTTTAAAACAAATTTACACTACAGTTCATTAAAGGTGGATTATAAACACTACACGTGGGTCTTTGTTTAATTTTACAAGGCAATGACAACTAGCTCACACAATCATGAGCAGATTGATGTTTGTTATGTAAGCATTTAAATATCCATCAAACATAGACTGACTTACTCAGTCAAGAAAAAGGTTTTTTACTTAGAGTCAAGAAAAACAACAGTTCAGTGCTTTGGCTTTCGCAGACCTGCATTACTTTTACTTATGATAAGTTATTCAGCCACTTCTCCTTGCAGCTGAGCTCAAACGTTTACAGCTAAGCTAACTTCACACATTTCATGCCATCATGTGTTTATTTTGGGAAATCAATTAGGGCATCAATTTTAGTTACATTAGATGTACAAAACCTAAACCCATTGAGACAGAATTCTCATTTTACTGAGAAAAATAAACAAAATGGTCTCTGACATTGTTCAAAGATCCCTTTGTTGAACTTTTAAAGAGTGTGTACACCAAGGTGACAGGAGTTTACGATTCAAAAATTGATGTTATGACATTTAGAGACTTCAGATTGACCAACTACCCATAATCTACATCCACCATTAAGAGAGTGGTACCCAGCCTGAAAGACTGCCATGCAAGAAAAAAGCCCAACTCCGAGACGGGCACAAATTGTGCAACTGATCACCAGGACAATGGCACAGCTTTGTGGAGGAGTGTTCTCTGGTCAGAGGAAACTCAACCTCAATGAGCATAATGGCCATAATGATCAGCTCTGTGTAATTTATGAAGCATAGGCGAGGCAGTATCATGATGTGGGGTTGTTTTGCTGGGAAGATGACTGGTGCATTTTAGAGAATAGATAACATCATGAAGAAGGGGATTAATTAGAAAAACTGAAGCAACACGTGAAGGCATCAACCAGGAAACTGAAATTTGAAAACAATCGAGTCTTTCAGCAGGACAGTGTTCATAAACATCACTCCTAAGCTGTGACAAAATGGTTTAAGGACAACAAAGTGACTATATTAGTGTTCATTGCCAAGTCTTTACCTGAAAATCACATAAAAATGTGATGACAGAACTGAAAAACATATTTTTAGTAAAGGATGCAAACAAATCAAGTACACCAGTTCTGTCAGTGGGAATGGACTAAAATTCTATTAAAGTATTGTGAAAGGCTACCCTGAGCATTTGATTCAAGTTAAGCAATTCAAAGGCAGTGGTATCAAATGCTAATGAAGTATATGTAAACCTTTGAGCCACTGAAAATCTGATATAGTAAATAAAACTTTAATTAGAATTTTGTACTTCTTCAGGAAGTACATACCCTAATTTGCATAACTCATTGAAACATATGGTGACATAAAACATGTGGAGTTTGAAAGTGTTAGCTAAGGTGTATGTAAACATTTGGCCTCAACTGTTAGAGCAAGGAATATGATGTCATTATCACATTACATTACATCAGAACATGCATTTCTGAGCATATAATCCGTACTTATAGCACAGTACAGTATATAGCATATCATCAACATTGGGGCAGCCACGGCCTGGTGGTTAGTATCTTGTCTTGTGACCAGAAGGTTGCTGGTTTGATGCCTGGCCAGGTCATGACTGAAGTGCCCTGGAGCAAGGCATCTAACCCCCAACAGTAAGTTGCTTTGGATAAGAGCATCTGCTAAATGCCTGAAATGCAAATACTTAAAAGTCCTATATTATATCCCTTTTCCACAAGTTATCAAATTGCCTGAAATTTTCTAAATGAAATTTCTCAGATGTTTTGCTCAAAATACCTCAATGGTTAGTCATCAGAAAGGCATGTTAGATAGATTTTATATCTAATCAACAACATGATTTAAGGAGGCAGGTTTATGCTTCATGAAGTACTGCTTGCCTTGGCCCCCTATCAGCAGGGAGGGCAGAGCTGAAACTGGCACATACAGACAGCAGAGACACACAGGAGAGTTAACCAACAATCACAATGTTTAAAAAATCTGTTTTATTTCTCTGAATGACTGTTTTCTCATTAATGTTGCTCTGTGTGCCTTCCTTCACTAATCCTGACTTCACTCACATAAAAAAACACTAACCAGTAATCTGTACTGATAAAAGATCAAATAAAAAATCTGATGAATTCTGCTTTCAACTGATAAACCAACTAACAATGCTTAAGTTAGCTTCTTATTCACCAGTGTCTTATGTGAATTTCATATTCCACCTTAAGTGGTGCAGCAGTTACAGTCAGGTTCTACTGGCCAATGAACTTCTATTCATAGAGCCTCATCAGTGTACTGGTTGGCAGTATGGATGATCCATGGTTTTATTGGTATCTGCAAAATTTTGCAGATAATGTGTTGATATTTTTCTAATCAGCACTTCTGATGATCATCAGTCAGCTGCTGATGCATTACACAGTCTGGAGGCTGAACTGGTGAACACAAAACACCAGCAAAGTTAATATAAACAGATGTGTGTACACAAACCTTTTATTTTTATCATACGTCTTTCATGAGGTTTTTATGGTGAAAATAAAAGTTGTTTAGATGTTACTTGTGGCCCTGGTGTTTCAACTATCATGAACTGTGAATATTTATCACATTTATTGTGGTATTATATTTTTTCCATATGGCTCAGACTTACATCTGCATCTGAAGAAGTTCACTGTAAGGTATTAGAATATCTAGAAAGCAGGCATGGACCTTCACTCATAGTTGGGAGGAGCTGTAAGAGGACATTTACCAGAGTTGTTACAAAAACAAGACCTTTCTGTTGCTGTGTATCCTGGACCTGGCAGTGCCTGAGGAAAAGCATTTAGAGAAGTGTTGGAATGTGTGGTACAAAGTTCTACACTCCCATTCAGTCATGAACCCTTTTCATTTCTGATCAAATGTGATCAAATCTGTTTTTTGCTGCTCTTCCAAATATACTGTGTGTGGTTATCAACATCCTACAATGCTGTTGATTTGGGGTCTTTTTTTTAAATAAATACAAAAAATTAAATAAATACTCAAATCTGTGCTGTTCCTCAGTTCATGTCGAACAATACACACTAATTGTTATGTACTTTAAGTAGACTCCATTGATTCCTTTCCCTGTGGTTCTTATGAGTATAACTGGCACCACTTTCCATAAACAAGTTGTGGGAAGTGCCTGGTCACTCCTCTTTTTAAGTGGCAGTGGGTGTTTGCAGTGTTTTTTTTTAATGTTTAACTTTAGCATGCAGACATTTGGGAAGTATTTTTCCCCCTGTTGACTGGATATTTATGTCCAAGGGGAAATGGGTAAGTGCTTCTTTGACAGTCACAGTTGCAGAGGTCAAAGGCACACTTGACAGAAAACATCTCCTCTGCTCTAGAGGAACCTCAAACAATACACTTGCTTCCTGTGGACCAGTCCGTGCGTCATATGATGGCATATTTTGGAGTAACAGTGTTTTTTTCCCCATGTATATAAAAAGTTAATCAGTTCAACCTTTGTGTGTATCATTTTTTATAAAACAAAACCTAAGTAGGTCTTCAGCTGAGCAGTTTATCACTCTAACACTTTCACTTGGTAGTTACATCCAGTTTTGATTTCCTGAAAATCATCAAAAATACAGGCATGACTTTAATGCTGCTTTAATTCTAGCAAAATCTTCTGATATGTGAGTTAGACGCAGATTGTGGAATTCTGTGAACCCACAGCTTTGAGTATAAGTTAAAAAAATTGAAGGAAGTGGTATGCATGGCTAGCTTCAATGCCCATTGACTCAGCCTGATGATTTACAGTAAACAACCAGCTATAGTGGACAAACCTGTACTTGCTTTCATATTACTCAGCACATTTTCTTTTCCTGTACTGCCAGGTTCATCTGCTCTCAGATGCCCAATCAAGTCCTGCAGAGCATTAGCATAATCGACACTCCAGGAATATTGTCTGGAGAGAAACAACGCATCAGCAGAGGTCAGTATCTCCAGTGCACAATGTCTGTGACTCTGCCAGTGCTGCCAGACTTTTCCAAACTGGGACTTCTGGTGCTGTTTGGACTTTTTCAAACTTGTTCAGACTTGTTCAGACTTGTTCAGAAAGCAAAGAAACTTTGCTTTTACATACTGAGGTTCAGGGATGGCTTAGATAGAACAACCACCTGAAATACGATAGCAACCCCTTAGCAACCAGCTGAAATACCATAGCAACCACCTAGCGACACCATAGCAACACCTAGTAACAACTTAGCAACAATCTTGGATACCATAGCAACCATCTTGGATACCATAGCAACCACCTGAAATACCATAGCAACCACCTAGCAACACCTTAGCAACCCCCTGAAATACTATAGCTACCACCTAGTCACACCTTAGCAACCACCCAACAACTTCATGTTAGCTTCTGAAAACAGTTTAGTAGGAGAGTGCAATTGTCTGCCAGTCACATGACCAGAAAAGATGGCTGTGAGGCTTCAGCTAAAATGTGTATACATAAGGATAATCTATTTTTAAACACTGACCATTCTTCTCTCATAGCTTTCTCCAGTGCACCTTTTGAAATGGCTAAAAATGACCATGTGTGCAGAAAAAGAGGTTACTTCAGATCATTGAGTTCTTAATGCAGTGTGATTAGATATCACATGACCAGCCAGCTAGCCTGATTTTGTTTGTGTGTGCTTGGCAGACTCTTTAAAAATCCTACACTGTAAGTGTTCAGTTGGTCTGTTTGAACAGAGAAATAACCAAACTGTGTTGAACACAGATACTCCAGGACCAGAATGGAGATACTCAGTCACATAAATCACATTTGCTTTTAATGGGTCTGCTTCCTGTGGGCTTGTTGAAATGTATTTCAGTATATTCAGCTCTTCCTCAGACATGGTCATAATGCTTTGGTCATTAGTTTTAATCTCAGTCAACAGATGCAAGCCTGTGTCTTTGTAAAGTGGCATCATTTCCGTCTCTGCCTTCCATCCTGTGGGTACAGCAGGATGAACACAACAGACACATCTAAAGGGATGTGGCCATTTGCTGTCAGCACTTTCTATTCCTCGTTTCACCGAGTCTGGTTTGATCAGAAGCTGCACATCTGCTTGGATCTAACTAACTGCATTTAGAGAAGAAATTCTGGCTTACTTTCATCTCCTGATTGATTGATGTAAAATGTGCACTGCCATTCACATCCACCTCAAGATTTTGGAATCATTTAAAGGACTATTCACAGGCCATGTATAACAAAACTGGTCTTTTCATGTTTTTTTATGGAAAACATTATTTAAATTAAAATATACAAAATGATATATGGTTAGCAATGAAAGAGTGTTGTACATTGCTTCAGCAGAACAAAATATTCTTCAAATGTGAAAAAGGTAACAATGTATGTATTGTATCAGACTGTACAGACGGAATAAGGTTTTATTCATTAACATCAGCCATGTTGATGTAAACACAGATAATATGTTTATGTACGAGGGTGAGTGAAAAATTGTCGGCACTTTAGTTATTAAAACTTCTGTTGGCCACAATGTCTACACATTCTGTACTAGATCACTGTCTGTATAGTAACTGCTGTGCGAGTTTGAACATGTTACGTCAGTTCATTTATGACTGCAGTGCAACAAAAATGGCTGCCCCACTTATGATTTGCATGAAAAAAAGAACAGTGTGTTAAGACATCTGCAAACAAACATGGTTTCTTAAAACAAATCATTACTGGTGATGAGACATGGATTCATCACTACAAGCCTCAGAGTAAACGGTATGGAATGGAAACATCCTGAACTGGCAAAGAATGAATAGCTCAAAAGTCACAATCAGCTGGAAAATTGATGCTTACAGTTTGTTTGATCCCCTGAAAGAAGCCATAGAATGGAGATTCACGTCTGATGAAGATTTGAAGACGGTGGTGCATTCATGGCTCACAGCTCAGCCAAAAACATTTTAAATGAGGGAATATGAAAGACTTGATAGATGGACAAAGTGTGTTGAAAAGCAGGGAGATTATGTTGAAAGTTAATGCATTTGTCATTTCTGAAATCTGTTTAAAATATATTCTACAGCCAGAGTGCAGATCATTTTTGACTCACCCATGTGTGTGTGTGTGTGTGTCTGTGTGCACATGCCTAAATCACTTACACATATAGACCTGCATATAAAGTTCTGTAGAATGGATAAGCATATAGACACAGTTTAGGCTTCAAGTTGTCTGCTGTTACTGTTTTATAGTAATGCCATGTACTTTGAACTGCAACATGTCTCGACAGATTTACTATATTTGGGTTAGAGAACATTTATTATCCATGAGATTAAACTATTCCTTGAAGAATCAATGCCCAGAGAATGTTGGCCACAGCCTGTCTGATAAATACTTTGAGAGTTGTGCTTGTATATGTGAGTAAGTCTTATCTTAAAGCTACAGGGCAGAGTGGAGCGTATGCACAGGCTGGTGCAGGGTGTATGGTCTGACGCAGGTTACACCATCCTTCAGCACTGCAGAGTTGTGTAGATGTTACCATGCTACTCTGGACCTGAGGGATAACTCTTCATGGGCGTTCCACATCTGTTCCAGCTTTAGTCCCTTCACCTTCATTCATTCCTTCAACACTTGCTTCTCAGTTCCACAGATGATGAAATCAGCTAGTTAAATGTGATGATTCAGAGTGACTAAAAGTTGTCCTGCAGTTCTTCAACAGTTCCTTATTAAGTTAACATTGTTAATAATGAATGTGGCATTTTATCAGAGTTCTTGATAGCCATCATTATTTGGCACCTGACAATTTTTGTAATATTCCAAGCCTTTCATATTTTTTTTTCACATGCATTTGTATACATACTTATGTACATGCTTTGAAAATGTATATACTGAACAACCACAATTCCAAAAAAGCTGGGACGCTTTGTAAAATGTAAATAAATGTAAATAAAAACAGAATTCAATGATTTGCAAATCTCATAGACCCACATTTAACTCACAATAGACCATAGAACACATATCAAATGTTGAAAGTGAGACAGTGGGCAGCACGGTGGCTTAGTGGTTAGCACGTTCACCTCTCAGCGCTGACGTCTTGGGTTCGAGTCTGCATCTGAGCAGAGTTTCCATGTTCTCCCCTTGTCTGCGTGGGTTTCCTCCCACAGTCCAAAAACATGGACATCAGGTGGATTGGATACTCTAAAATTACCCTGGTGTGTATGAATGTATGTATGTATGTATGTATGTATGTTGCCCAGATATGGTTGGCACTCTGTCCTGGGTGATCCCCCTAGTGCTCGATGCAGTCCTCCAGGTGGACGGTCGCTTCCGGTTGAGAGTACGCTGTGCGCGACTGGCTGCCGCTTCTCACCGGAGTGTGTATGAAGTGTGTTGATTGTAAAGTGTCCTTGGGTGTCTAGAAAGGCGCTATATAAGTATAATGTGTGTATGTATTTTAGCATTTTATGAAAAATAACTCATTTGGAACTTGACAGCAGCAGCACATCTTAAAAAAAAGGTGGGACAGGGCCATGTATACCATTGTGTCTTCTTTTAACAACAGTCTGAAACCTTTTAGCAATGTTTGGGGATGGGAGACCAATTGCTGGAGTTTTGGGACAGGAATGTTGTCCCACTTTTGTCTGATGTAGCGTCATGGTGTTACATGTAGCATTGTGTAGTCTGTGGTGGTCTTTGCTGGATAAGATTTGCAAATCATTGCATACTGTTTTTATTTATATTTATTTATTTACATTTTACACATTTTTGGTATTGGGGTTGTATATTTTAAGGTTATCTGTTTCAAAAGAGTGCCTATTTAGTGGCCTTGGTAAGACATTTGGAATGATATAAACCTTTTATCCAGTTTCCATTGATGCTTTTAACCAAAGAGCAACTTTAATGGTTCCCACACTCCATAAAACAATGTCCTCCTTTTCTAAGATCTTGGCAACATTTCCAAACATTTCTAAGGGGTATGTAATCCATGCCATTGTTTTTAACAGCATAATTTCCTCATGGCTGCTGAATAGATGGATTGATGTTTTGTTCTGTTATGATTTGAGTATATCAGCAGATGCACTGACTTACTGCCAGTGGTCCAGCAGTAGTATGAAGGACATTCCTTTTATTATGAGCTGTTTCTGCCTGAAGACCATCTAAAAACTGTGTGTGACTCCCTCCTGAAACAGACTACCTCATCTCTGCTAGAAGAGAGAGTTACCAATGGAAGTACTTCTTGAATGGGTTCTGTAATTAATCAGAAGGTTTCTCACGTTATTGCCTGTCTGTATCTTTTATCAAAAACACTTGAAGAAATGTGCATGTGAATTTCCACAAGAATGAAGCATTTTATGTCTAAACAATCATTGTTAAAAGTAAGTAAAAGTAAAAGACAATGGTTTACTGTAATGTAAAATTGATATTCTAACATTGCTCTATAACTCTTAACATTGTTATTGAGCAGCTGTACTGATAAGGCTGCCTGCAGTTGTGCCTGTAAACATATTATTATTTTGTTTTCCAGCCTCATGAGTGCATTTAAAAATAATTGGCTGATGCAGGTTATCTAAAAACAACAATAATTGGTCTGATTTATTGGTTTATCACTAGTTTATGTAAGGTATTTTATTCAGACCAGAATTATGTACAATAGGGCTGCCAAGCCCGGTCCTGATGACAACACACCTGCTCTGTTGTGATCAGCAAAATAATAGACCATTAGATCCAGTGACGGGCATCTCCGATGTACATGCTTAGATCAGGTAAATTTAGTGCAGGACTATTTTGAGTACTTCTTTGGTACTTATTTTAAAAGCTCTTTCTCTTCCATAGGCTATGATTTCTCTGAAGTCCTGCGCTGGTTCGGTGAACGTGTGGATCGCATTATCCTCCTCTTTGATGCCCACAAGCTGGACATCTCTGATGAGTTCTCTGAAGCCATCAAGGCATTCCGAGGCCAAGACGACAAGATTCGTGTGGTGCTGAACAAGGCTGACCAGGTGGACACGCAACAACTCATGCGGGTCTATGGGGCCCTGATGTGGTCCCTAGGCAAAGTTATCAATACCCCAGAGGTGGTGAGGGTCTACCTGGGCTCTTTCTGGGCCAAGCCGCTGCAGAACACAGACAACCGCCGACTCTTTGAGGCCGAGGCACAGGACCTCTTCCGGGACATCCAGGCTCTGCCACGTAACGCAGCTCTACGCAAGCTCAATGACCTCATCAAAAGAGCTCGACTCGCCAAGGTCAGCAAATTTGGACTGTATTTTCATGGAATTTTTGCTGTATAATTTGTTAATGAGTGAATTAGTTCTTTGGGCACCCTTTATACCCTGCAGCTATAGTTTTCCTTGGTTTAAAATACCCAGTCCTACTAATCAGCTCGTTAATCAGCTCTTTCTGAATTGATCAACAAAACTTTTCTGAGGAAAAGTACAAAAATGTGCAGGATGTGCTTGTTATGTGATGGGGTGGCACGGTGGTTTAGTGGTTAGCACATTTGCCTCTCAGCGCTGAGGTTTTGGGTTTGAGTCCGCATCTGAGCAGAATTTCCTGTTCTCCCCGTGTCTGCGTGGGTTTCCTCCAGGGACTCTGGTTTCCTCCCACAATCCAAAAACATGTGAATTGGCTACTCAAAAATTACTCTGGTGTGTATGAATGTGTATGTTTTTGTGTGTATGTATGTATGTGTGCTCAGATATGGTTGACACTCCTGGGTGATCCCCCTAGTGCTCGATGCAGTCCACCAGGTGGACAGTTTTTTTCGGTTTAGAGTACACTGTGCACGACTTGCTGCTGTTTATCGCCGGTGTGTGTGGTTGAGTGTGTGTTTATGGAGTGTGTCACTTGTAAAGCGCCCTTGGGTGTCTTGAAAGGCGCTGTATAAGTGTAATGTTAATAATAATAAAAAAATAATAATAATAATGTGTTTGAAATAATGAATATGTGCTATACATTAACCATCAAACTTATCAAGCAAGATGTTTGGAAGCATTTCAGATAACATTGCCTTCCACTGCAGAGTGTCATGGCTGTTTTGACTTGCTTTTGACTTTTGTGGTTCAGCTAATGTTTGCTTTTGGCTTGACTGCACCATGCAAGCACACCCACTCTCAGCTTGCTGCCTTGATATGCTGAACACGGCACTTAAAAAATCCTTTTAAATAGCCACTGTCAAGAACACCTCTTATCTCTTCCAGAGTGTTTCCCTAGTCATGCCCAACAAACAGGAATCCTGAAGCTCTTGCATTCTTTCCTACTGCATAAGCTGTGTACATCAGTTATATCACTTAAAAGGTCTGGTGGAGCCCCTTTCCCTGGTACAAGGAATGTGTTATGACGTAAGCTAGGAAGGCACAGACAGATCTCATTTTCTCTCTGCCTTCCAACCTCCTCAGCTCTTCCATTCATCATGTTTACACCACTCTGGCCTGTTTCTGGACCTTGACCTTCCATGGAAGGAACAAACATGGAAAAAGCCTGACTTTATTTTAGTCTCCCCAGGCAGTTTACTTCCTCTTTATTAAGGAAAGAGGTGTGTAAACACAGACACTGTCTGTTTTAAGGAGGACACCAGTTGAAAGTTCAGATTATGTAACTAACCTAGAGGAGTGTTAGGTGAAGACCTTTTGGGGAATAACACAAAAGTTATCTGCATCAATCACTGAGACAGACAGCTTCCTGATGATAAAATAAATAAGTCCACAAAAACAATGGGTTTCATCAGGACGTTATGTGGTGTATTCCAAGTTGTAATCAGTTCCATTCAGATGCTGCATGTTTATAGTTGAAGGTTACATAAAGAGCTAATAAAATAGCAAGACCATTTGCTTGATCAAGCACTAATTCTGCTACAATTCTGTCTTTGTAATTGTAGGTTCATGCTTACATCATCAGTTTCTTGAAGAAAGAAATGCCCTCTCTGTTTGGGAAGGAGAAGAAGAAAGAAGAACTCATCGCCCGCCTGCCAGAGATTTATCAGGTGCTGCAGAGGGAGCACCACATTTCTCCAGGAGATTTCCCTAATGTCAACAAGATGCAGGTAAACCCTGTCATCAGACTTTGGTGTAGCTTGTTATTTAATCACAAATTTTAAGTTATTTTGCATTTGTAGACAAAATGTGGATTAGTGAGTGACCCCCAGTGATATCCAGCATCTATTTATGATTTAGGGTGCTTTCACACCTGAAAGTACAGACCATGGTCCCAACCAAAGTTTCTGTCTTTGTTACTTTGTATATATTAGGTCCGGTTAGGTTTGTTTTTACACTGTATGTTTACGAGTGCACCAAAGACTTTTATTATGACACACCCACGCACTGTGGTCATAACTTACATGGGGTGTGTCTTCCTACACTCGACACTGATTGGTTTGTAGTAGGACATGCATCTGACACTTAATGTACTTCTTTTATATACTTTTACATTCTGCTGCCGCTGTTTCTTTAGTTTAGTTTAGTTTAGGTTGCTCTGTCATCTCCTTTCTCTCTCATCTTCTCAGAAAATAATGTTTCAGCATTTTTGTGAGTTTTCAAGCTGACTTCACATGTTCATCGACCAAAATTATATTTAACATGTCGCTCCATGTGCTACCATGGCTCATTTTTGCTGCTGTTCTGGTTATTTTACTTTTGTTATTATTGATTAATGTTGTTAACGCATGCGTCAACTTCCTGTGTTTGGTCCAAAAGTCCGAACTTTCTAGAAAAGTGTTTTCAAACTGCACGCGATCCGGACCAAGGTTCACTGGATCTGGACCGAGACCACCTCTTCTGGTCAGATCAAATTTTGCTCCTTTGGTCCGGATCGTGGTTCGTGGCCCCTTTCACACCTGCTTTTGGTTCATACCAAACTGAAAAGTCCGAAAGTCTGGACCAAACAATGTAGGTGTGAACGCACCCTTACATGCCATTATACATACATAGTATCCTGTTCTTTGCTCTCTGAAAATTATTGTTAAGCTGTGAAATGCACACAATGTACTGTTTTGCTTCTGCTCCTAGCGAAATGTTTTTACAAGAGTTTTAGAGTTTTAGAAATAGTTTATTGTGTACACTGTATTCCCAAAACTTTATATATTCAGTGTTTCTACTGAAATGAAGGGTATTTTTGCAGCACTAACAGCCTCTTACAGCCTACTCATCTGGCAAGGCTTCACACTAGACATTATAACATTGTTCTAATGAAAGAACAGTTATTTCTGAAGATACTAGCTGATGGCACCTCCATCATCAGTGGTAATGCTAGCCTTGATGCTATGTAATGTCCTATTTATTATTGTACTAAAGTGATGGGGTGTCAGGGAACACATTTAGCCTTTGCTTTCGCAGATTGGTTGTACTATTATGATATGGGGAGAGGCTTCCAACTTGTCAGCAACTCCGCTAAAGAACTGAGTGAAAAATGTCAATGTTCTGCTGTTTGGCATTTGTAATTAATACATCTTTTATTAATGAATAATAAGACGTTTCCAGGTAATTCTGATCTTGATCACTGATTGACAACAAAAATGGCTGTTTGTAAATCCTTCATGGAAGCAACCCACAAAAGGTATTTTTGTATATTGCCCATTGTTAATACCTGTCCTTGAAACAAAGCAGAGCATTCATGATGACAACTTAATGAATCCACAAGTTTCTCTACTTCAGAAATCTGTATGAACATTACTGAACCTGGGAAAGGTTTATCAAACTGCCTAAGTCAGTATGGAACAGTGTAATTAGCATTGTGGTTTGATCCCTGAGGAGGACAGGAGACAGCCCTGTTATTGTGTGCTGAATGCTGGGACCACCCACTTTTACGCTCGTCTAAGGATGTTTGCACAACATCAGGTTTGGCACAGGTTTGGTCCAAGTCACTTACTGTGGTGCAGAAACCACTAAAAATACCTGTCAAGTGCTGTAATCTAAAGAGTTCCATATAGTTTGCCAGAGGGACTGAAAATTATTTTCAGTGTTTAATACTTCTTATAGACTTGTATAGAACTTTGTAGGCATTACTTTGATCATGAGAATCTAGATACAATAAATTAATGCTATTAAGCAATAAGAGAATTAACACAAGACTGAAAAATATACATTAGGGTCCCTTAAGACTGGCGAGTTTCCAGGAAGCACTTACAAAGTACAGGCTATGCTCTAAATAGACACAAAGCTGACATTGATTCTCTTTTGTACAGTCTCAGATATCTATAAATAAGAACCATTACAATGCTTGTTGATTTGTTCTTAAAATAATTAAGCAATGAAAACACTAAATTACTTAATTAAGAACTGAAAACACTCAACCTTAAATGTTTCACTGAAAGTTTAGTGTCTGATATTTTTTCAATGTTTCTTTCTGTCATTATAGGAACAACTCATGCACTATGACTTCAGCAAGTTCCCCTCCTTGAAAATAAAATTGATTGAATCAGTGGACAAGATGCTGAGCAACAAGATATCAGGACTGATGACCATGATCCGGGAAGAAGAAGGCAAACAGCCACCTCAGATTGTAACTGGTGGGGCTTTCGAAGGCTCAGAGGATGGACCGTTTGGCCACGGCTACGGTGAAGGCATTAGCGCTGGGGCTGATGCTGAGGACTGGATTGTGTGCCGTGATAAGCCTCGTTATGATGAAATCTTCTACACCCTCATGCCCATCAATGGCAAGGTGACAGGTGTAAATGCTAAGAAGGAAATGATGAACTCACGCCTACCCAACACTGTGCTTGGAAAGATCTGGAAGCTGGCCGACTGTGACAAAGATGGCATGTTGGATGATGAGGAGTTTGCTTTGGCTCAGCACCTCATTAAGGTCAAGCTTGAGGGTTTCGAGCTGCCTTCAGAGCTGCCTCCACACCTGGTGCCCCCAGCCCACAGGAAGAACCCCGCTGCAGACATCCTGTACAACCACCAGGAGGATTAAGAAGTTAGCATGTACACCCCAAACACAGCTGTTCATATGTAAATATCAGCCAGCAGCACTGTAGCTTTAAAGGGATAACTCAATCAAAACTGCTAATGTGACTAAAATTGTACCTTATTTACCAAGCATCTCAAAGTACTAGCTCTGATCTAAGATAAGATATCAGTCATTTCATCTCACGTATAAATATTCAATATAAGATCTCAAGTCTTTCAGATAAAATCACAAGTTTCTTTTTATTCCAAGAAAGTAGGACAACTTCCATATAGCTATACTGCATGCTTCTTTAATCTGAAGTCGCTATGTCACAGGACTAATGCCATAATAAAGAATCATAGTAAGCAATCTCCTGTTAGATGGTGAATTTACAAGGATTGCCCATATGCGACCCTCCTGTTCCCTGTCCACGCCCCCTGCCATGTCTAATCTGCCACATGCTTTTGTTGCGGTGTACGTCATGTCATGTCCACACCCCCAGTCTCATCATGCCATATTTCATTGGATTCACCTGTGTCCTGTGTAGTTCACAGCCCAGCTCGTATTTCCCCTGTGATTAAGTGTGCTTAATATAAGCCCTCCCTCTGTTTCAGTTCTTCGTCCGTCATTCTGTGTGGCACTCTGTGTGTATATGCCACCTGTGTGTATGTCTTCAGGTTAAGTTCAGTCACAGTCAGTGTTTTGGTTTCCTGGTGTCAGCAATAGTGTTTTGTTTCAGTTTGTTTAATAAATGTCACGATCATTGGATCCACAACTGCTTCCATCTGCATGTGGTCACATTCTCATTACTCTATGAAAGCAAAGTTAGACATTAATCACCAATGTGATTCATATAATCAGAGTTTCAATTCCCATAGTCAGTGTGCAGGTGATTACGTAAATACAGATGATACATATCAAATGAACATGTTTCAAATATTTTGTGATATTTGATGTACATTTCTTAATTGTATTTTTTATTACAAAAACACATTTTATTAAAAGCTATGCAGATCACTCTCTCTGATCATGTAGCTCAGTCTAAATAGTAAATAATTTTTTGGACACTAAATATCACTCATATGCAAAGATCATAACAAGCTATCCATTTTAACCACTTAATCCTGGTCAGGGTCGCAGTGAGTCCCCCTACCCCTTAATTGGGCGCTGGGCAGGGCATTATATACTATATTATTATTGCTAATTATCTGCGTACACATTTTTAAGTTTTGCACATTACTAAATGATATGTTCACCAAAAGGCTTTAATACAAACCGGATTCCAAAAAAGTTGGGACACTAAACAAATTGTGAATAAAAACTGAATGCAATGATGTTGAGGTGCCAACATCTAATATTTTATTCAGAATAAAACACAAATCACAGATCAAAAGTTTAAACTGAGAGAATGTATCATTTTAAGGGAAATATATGTTGTTTCAAAATTTCATGGTGTCAACAAATCCC
>BRDA01050094.1:0-10876 GCA_036984385.1 Crenuchus spilurus
GTATTAGACATGAATGGGAGAGCATTCCTATTTCTAAACTTGAAAAACTGGTCTCCTCTGTCCCCAGACGTCTGTTGAGTGTTGTAAGAAGAAGGTTTTTATATATATATAAAACTTGATGGCAGCAAAACACCTCAAAAAAGTCATGCCATGCTTTTTACAACACTCTGTAAAGTGAGGAAACCAAGTGAGGTTTGGGAAGAGGAATGTTGTCCCATTCTTGTCTGATATAGCATTCTAGATATTCAACAGTCCTGGGTCTTCTTTGCATTTGGACTTCTCATTTGAATATGCCAAATGTATTGGTGGAAGGTCTGAACTGCAGGCAGGCAGGACTCTTCTTCTGCAAAGCCATGTTGTTGTGTTGTTGTGATGGATACAGTATGTAGTTTAGCATTGTTTTACTGAAATATGTAAGGCCTTCCCTGAAATAAATGTTGTTTGCATAACAGCATATGTTGTTAAAACTTCTATATACTGGTCAGTATTCATAGTGCCTTTCCAAATGTGTAATCTGCCCACAGCACAGACACTAATGGACACTAGATGCAGACTTTTGAAGTGTGTGCTGATAACAAGCTGGATGGTCCTTCTCCTCTTGAGCCCGCAGGACATGACATCCACAGTTTCCAAAAAGATTTTTACATTTGGATTCATCTGACCACAGAACAGTTTTTGCCTCAGTCTGTTTTAAATGAAGAAGTTGACATTTCTTGATCGTGTTGACATATGGCTTCTTCTTTGCATGATACAGCTTTAACTTGCACTTGTGGGGGTTGCATGGTAAACTGTGTTCACAGGCAGTGATTGCTGGAAGTGTTCCTGAGCCCATGCAGTGATTTCCAGTACAGAATCATGCCTGTTTTAATGCAGTGCCACCTGAGGCCCTGAAGATAATGAGCATCTAATATTGACCATTGGCCTTGTCCCTTGCACACAGAGATTTCTCCAGATTCTCTGAATCTTCTGATATAACTATGCACTCTAAATGGTGTGATAAGTCTTCACAATTTTACATTGAGGTCCATTTTTCTGACATTTTTAGATGCGGTTTTTCGTAAAATTGGTGAGCCTCTGCCAATCTTTGCCTCTAAGAGCCTCTAAGTCTCTAAAATACCTTTTTTTATAACATCTGATATGTGTTCCATGTTGTGAATAAAGTATGGGAGTATATGAGATTTGCAAACCATTGCATTCCGTTTTCATTTACATTTATTTACATTTTACACAGCGGCCCGATTTTTTGGAATTGGAGTGAACATATGCTCATATCAATAATATATCCCCCTGGTTAGGAATGAATTTGGCCTGGCATGTCACAGATGTCTTGTTGCATGTATAAATGTACAAGCACAACTGACAGTTGGAGCAGAGTGCAAAACAATTGCCATGAGCAAAGAACATGATCTGACTGATGTCCAAAAGGGCATGATGATAGGTCAAGGTGGTAGCATCTCTGAAACTGCAAACTTTGTGGGATGATCTAAAGTCGCCATAGTGAAGGTCTACCAAAAATTACTTCTTGTACATTGAGTGATTTTTTTCTTATTAGTAATGGCACCATTCTAAAGTTCTTAGCCTCTTTGGCATAGTGAAAATGTGCCCTCATCAGGATATGAAATATCGTCCTTTCTTCTCCCTCTTAGTCTGATGTTGTGTAACTCTTTTCTTTTCCTCGTAAACCAAAGGAGCATGCATGTCGTTGCTGGGGGAGAGATCTGAAACCCAGGAACCCAGGTGTTTCCAGTGTTACACAACGCCTGCATTCTTAAAAACAGACCTTTAGACACACAGATGGGAGGTCTTTCTGCTCTGTCTCTCCTCTCCTACCCAGAATGCTTCCACCTGCGCTCAACTTTAAAAGACTAAACCAAAGCACTGGAAAAGAAAACAACACACTTGTGCTGTACAATACTGTACACACTGAGTGTGTGCTAAAGAACACTTCTCTCCCCGTCACTGAAACCTGTAGCTGACAGGTAGACTTTGAAGTGAGGTTTGTTTTGTGAAAATGGGTTCGATGACTAACTCAAGGCATTCATCTCTAGGAAATGAGGGGTGGGTCAGGGCTGGAGATGACTTTTCAAAACCAGGGAATGTTACGCCACCATTGTGTTCTCCTCAGGACAGTCCTTTGTATCTCTGCATGGGCACAGTCAGCCACATGAGACAGGGAGGTCGGACCCTACTGAAGTATTTCACAGTCAGACAGTCGCACTGTGAATGACTGCAGAGATACGAACAAGGCATAGAGCAAACTCCCAGACAAGAGAGCATGTGTTTCAGCAAGCTATCGTGATATCATCCAGTGAAGGAGGGGGGGGGACAGCAGTTCATGTGCAGTAGTCCTTTATTACAAAAGAGAGTAAAACTGTAGTACCACCCACAACAACAAACACTGGAGTTAAGAAGAGACACAAGGTGAATGTGCAGATGATCCAAGTGGCACTAACTCTTAGAGAAACTGTTGTATCACTTGAATATTCCCAAATAGAGGTTACATTATGATGATTATTCAAGAGCAAACACATACTTGTTTGACAAAACCCAACCAAAAATCACAAGCAGCAGAACATTAAACCATGTTTTTGTCTGAACAAGTCTGACAGCGGAAATGCTGGGCGTGTCTCTGTGCCATTAAGAAAGTGTGTGGTACTGAGCTATAAAAAATATAGGTTAAGTGAGCCCATACCGCTGCATTTGAAGCAGTGTAATAAACATACCAGGCAAACACTTCTTTCTCTCTGAAGTACCTGTACAGGTAACTGTGCTCTCACAGTTCTGTGCCTCCACCCTGACAGGCTGCCCAACCCCTCCATAATCCTAGCACCGTTGGCAAAGTGAGTTATTCTGCTCTGAAGGAAGAAAGTGAAGTCTAATGAAGCACTCCAAATGGGGTTGACTGCTGTGTGTCTTGGTGTAGGTGTGTTTAGACAGAATGGTCCTTTGAAATACCACAACTTCATATAACCTGAACAGTTTACATGATATTGTTACTTTTTTGACAAATGCCTACCCTGTCATATTCTCTGCCAATGTCCGACATGGTCTCCTGATCACTATTCCATACATTTAAATATCTGGAGCACCGTTTACAGGGAAGAGAATTCATAAATGATGTTGCACACTATACAGGTTTGTTCTTTTCTGTAAACAAAGAGCATGATGCCAGTTGGATAGCATGCCAGGCACATGAAATTGTGCACACTGTTCAACAAAGTGCCTATAAAAATGTATTCATTTCACCATACTGTCATCATTTCCCAAGTTAACAAACATTCACTGCTCTGTTAGGTATACCATCAGTATTTCTTAATTTAACCTCTTAAGTGGTTTCGGCCTTTTGGTGAGTCTGGATTACATGCAAAAGAAGTCATATGAAAGCTGACACCCTCTTCTTTCTAATGAAGTTAATCATTTCTGCCATCTTTGAGCTGCCTGTTAAAAATATATGCTTCAAATAAACTGCACCATTTTTAAATAGGCATTAAAAGCACTGATTGAAGGTTGCAATGCTTTACTGATGTTTGAAGTCCTAACCAAATGAACCTACATATTCACTTCCCTTTTGTGTTGTGCTTTAAATTGTAAGCATGTGTAATTACAGGGGTTAGACAATGAAACTGAAACAGCTGGTTTTAGACCACAATAATTTATTTTTCCTTTATTTATTGATCCTTTTGCAGCCAATACAGCATCAGTTCGTCTTGGGAATGACATATACAAGTCCTGCACAGTGGTCAGAGGGATTTTAAGCCATTCTTCTTGCAGGATAGTGGTCAGGTCACTACGTGATGCTGGTGGAGGAAACCGTTTCCTGACTCGCTCCTCCAAAACACCCCAAAGTGGCTCAATAATATTTAGACACAAAGACTTGCTGTCTTGGTCACAGATGCGCCAGCAAGATGTGCACCAACAATTTGTCCTCTTTTGAACTCTGGTATGTCACCATAATGTTGTGTGCATTGTAATATACTATATAACTGTGCTCTTACCTGCTAACTGAACCTTCACACTCTGCTCTTACTGGTGCAATGTGACATTAATGAAGATTGGCCACCAGACTGGTCCAATTTAGCCATAAAACCTCCCTCACTAACATGACAGCAGTTTCACTTTCATTGTCTAACCCCTGTATATTGCTCATCATAAAACACATTTTGTGCCAATCTGAAGCTCCTTTACAAAGACCATGAACATTCTGCATTGTATCCATGTTGTTGGTATATATGTTTAAAAAACCCTCAAATTTGGTCAAGCAAATTCAGACAAGAAATTTAAAAACTGCAATACCAAAATCTTAGGACTCTTATACAATGACCGCATGAAATACCTACAAAAACATGGAAAAGTTCTTCAAATGAGCAGAAAATGTGTTTTACTTGTGCCCAATTCAACTGCAGCAGAGCACAGAGGTACCACTTGTCAGAGTCATTGGTCCCCACTAATAATCAATGGCTCCTGGGGCACCATTGACAATGTGTGAGAAGTTCATTAATGGTACACCTTCACTCCTGCTCAAGAACAAAGTTCTCATCTCCCAGTACCCTAATATCATGCCCATTTGAACATCCGTCAAATCACACCTTTTGCTCATGACTTATTTGGTACGACTGACTGGTGTGCTTACTTACATGTGCAGCAAACCTTGTAACATGGCATCTGTGACATCCCAAGGTAAGTTCATTTAAAGCCAGCATGCTCATACTACTGTGATATGACTGAACATAACATCACATGCTTACAATTTATAATTACACAAACATGTTTTTCAGGTTGCCCGTTAGCAGGAACAAATCTCATGGCTCTGTTCTATTTGTTTGGAACTTATTCTTACATCACCACGGTGGTGACAGCACCAAATCCTAACCACAAGACAACCAGGGACTGCATGTCTGGTTGAACAAAATCTGGTACACAGTGTTGTGTTTATGCTTAAAACTTTGCTCGAGAACTAACCGAGTCAGAACAGTAGAGAACAGTTCACACATGTTTAAGGTTCCATTAAAGACAACCTAACAAAAAGGCAGAAGGAAGAGAACATTCTTGTAAAGGACTGCCTCACACAGACTTTCTGTACATCAAAGCCCAGCTTCTTGGGACTCATAACTACCTTTTTTGACTGGTCTGATGTGTGCAAGTGTTTGATGTTGACAGTTATCGTGAGACGAAATCTCGCCAGCGTGGACGAAAGGCAGCACAGCTTGTTTAAGTTTAAGCTCATAAACACAGCTGCCTGATCTGTAACTCCCAACAATGAAATGAATTGAATGGATGAAATAAATTCATCTTAATGTTAGGGCTGACAATTAACTGCACTGATGCTTTAATGAATCCATTTCTCTTCATTTCAATAATGAAAGTCTGTTTGAACTCACAGAAATGATTCAAGGCAGAGTTAATTTTTATGCATTTAAATCTATTAGATTTAATTTAAAAACTCGTATTTTTAATATGTATGCATTAAAATTAATTATTATCTACATAATTTAATCAATTATAACATTTACTGAATGCAATTACTTAACACATACTAAAATGGTTTAAATAATCAAAGTAGTAAAACAAACATAATTCTGTTACTTACAATTTATAAAATTATTTTGTATAGGTAACCTGATTATTATACAATTCAAACAAATTACTTTTATGTGTTTGAAATAAATACACTCATTAATATTTAAAGTAATTATGCTTTATTAATACTAAATGCATAAATCTGAGGATTATGCATTTGAAATAAATAAGCTTTATTATATGAATGAATATACATCACGTAAGGTATATTTGATAGGTTTGTGTTAAAATTATTTTTAAAATTAAATGGGAGTTTGTCATGTAATAAAATTACATAAATCTTGCAAAAAGCATTAAATATTTCTGTGAATGTGGGAAATCAGAAGGTTGTAGGGTAGACTTCAAAAGACTGAGATGCCATTTACTTTGTTTTGCCCCTTTACGACTGAATTCACTCTACATAGCAATGACGGTGATCTAACAACGTTGAAAATTCTGTCTGAATTTAATGTATAATTTTGAAACAAGAAAACACATGAATATGAAGTCCCACATCACTGAAACTGAATTATTCTGAAATTAACTTAAGCATGTAACTGGGTAAAGCACAACTGCCTCAAACTATGGGTCATACATATGGTCAAAAAAAGGAAAATGCATTAATGATGCTAAAAAATCTGTGTCAAAACATGGGCAAACATTAGTACAGCCAAGCCTAAATTAAATGTATTGAGTTTTTCAACAATTTCAATTTTGACTTAATAAAACCAGTAACTCTGGATTGACTGAGTTATATTCACAGTAAAAACAGCTGTCCATGTTTGATTAATCAGTCAGCTGTTGTAATGCAGTTTCCCAGTAGTCTTAACAACATTGTTGATTCTGGTTAATAAATCCTTTTTGGCCAAATAAAGCTGCTATTGCTTTGTAAAGGTTTTTTTGTTGTTGTTTTTTTTTACTGTAATTTTATTTATTGTTAGTTTTGGTTGTATTTACAGGTATTATTTATGTCAACCATAATGTAGTTTATCTAGTCTACCTGTATTGCTAATACAAAAGTAAACTACTCCATTCTAGATTTCCTAAATTCCTTTAAACAAGATCGACTTATCAAAATGTACAGTGTAAGAGAAAGTGGCAGTCTCTGTCTGGAGCCCCATAAGTCTCCACCTTATGCACACCCACACACACACACACACACACACACACACACCTGACACAATGCTGAAGGAGATCACATATCTGAGAATCTACAAAGGAAACTCTGTTACACTCCATAATTAAGTGAGTGCACACACGCTACCTTCAAGCTAAGGCTCCCTTCAGGGGTGGCCACAACGATGCTGCAATCTGAATGTGAAGCACCTAATCACCCATATCAGTGCTGATACTCACTTCAGGATCATTTAACACTCACTACATCACATAATTACAGAGCAGGTGCTATTCATTATAAAAGTGTTTGCTTTTAGGAAGGTCAGTTCCTAAATTATAGTTTACAAGCCCTGTTTAGTTTAACAACAGACAACTAAACCAAAAGTACACCAGACACTAATACACAACTAAATACAGTTTATGACAAAACTGCACTTATGTTGTATCTGATTACATTTATTACTCTGTTCTTAGTAATATATGTACAATACACAATAAAATGATCATTAAAAAGCAGAAAACCCTTCCTTTATTGGCAGCTTTGATCTAAATCCCACCACTACAATAAAGGTCATTTCTACTAGTGCTTCTATGGCATTTTATATGCTACTTTAACATCATGCTAACTGTGGTCCAACTTCCTACACTGTTATAAGTCATTCACAGCTCTATTCTGTGAATCTGTTAAGAATTTTTTTTTTTACTTTGCTGCATTCAACTTACAGCCCAACACTGAATATAAGCTTATTAGTCTTAATGGAGATTTGTGAATTTAAAGATACTCTATGTATCTAAAAAATCAACAAGTCTAATGTGCTGTGATGGTAATAGACATATGAGTGTTGAATATTGTTATATAAGACCAACTGAATTAACAATATTAGCATGTATACCTTACTCAACAATGACATCAAGTATTCAGAGGGAAACTGATGCACAAATACCACAAGTAGCAGTAGATTTTGGGTGCCTAGTCAAAAAACAGGAATATGACCTATTCACCTGAGCATTTTGGAACTTAAACTAATATAAACACATACAGTATATTTAGATTTTATGCTATGATATTCACTGCTAACAGGGGCCCTAAGTGGCTGCCTGCCATTCCTTAGTGCTAAAACCACTCCTATTTGTAAGCAAGGTGTTGATATATTCATTTGTTAGAAGCAGTATTACAGAGAGTGTGTTGAACTTCTCATCAAAAAGACAGAAGGCTCCAGACCACATGGCTGAAGTCACATTCCTCCAAGGCTGCAAGATCCCAGTTTCTTGAAGAAACCACAATGCGGATCTTGTTACCCCTGCCTCACTGCCCCTCCTAACCCACTGTCTAACCTCTTCAACTGACCCTCACCACTCCACACGGACCACCATACAAGCCTGACATCTCCTCAAAATTCACTTACAAAACAACATTGCATTCAAGTAGTACTAGCACTGACAGTAACACAATTAAATACTGCACATTATAAATAAATAACACCTGACTGCTTGAAGAAACTTCAAATACTACATTTCAGTTGGAATGGTTCTGATTACTGTTGCCTGTGTAAAAGCCCAGATTAAGAGGAGTTTACTGCTGTATTCACTTTGCACTGCACAGTTCTGTGACCTGATGTGCATCATAAGTTAATGACCAAGATCTTCTGCATGGAGAACAAAAAACTGTGCCATGCTGATGGAGATTAGAAGAACTGTTGAATGGGATACAGAGGGAATCTATCAATTTAGAGAATGATGGTACAAATGATAAGTAGCAATGCAGCCAATGTATGTTACTTAAGAGCAGTCCTAATTGCTTGTTAGTGCTGAAGTAAGTCAAATCATTCTAAGTCATTACTTTGAGATTTTTAGTTATTTTTTAGATACTATCTCATTATAATGAGAAACTATTTATCATGAGATGTTAAGCCATTATTTTGAGATAGTATGTTGTTGGTTTGAGATATTATGTTATTTTTAGCTATTATCTCATTATTTTTGAGATACTAAGTCAGTTTTTTTTTTTTGAGATATAAAGTTGTTACTTTTAGATACTAAGTTGTTTGGGGATAGTATCTAAAAGTACTTCTCATTATAACGAGAAACTAGTTATTAAGAGATGTTAAGTCATTATTTTGAGATACAGTCTCATTATTCTGAGATATTAAGTCACTGTTTTGAGATATTATCTCATTATTTTAAGTCATAATTTAAGCTCAAAATAATAAGAAATAAATTCAAAATAATAACTTAGCAATTGACTTAATAATGAAATAGGTGCTGGATGGGACAAACCTAAAAAAAAAAAAAAACTCAAAATCAGAATGGGTTTAAATATTTCAGTGATGTCAGAATGCAAAACGTATACCAAACTGCAGTTACTTTAACGTTGTAGCAACGTTGCTAGCGCGTAGACAACGTTGTGACAATGTTATGTGTTTATTGGTGCACACAGTCTTCGTTAGTCGTGTTACTTTCCCACTACAGAGAGTCTGCTCATGTCAACACGTTACTCTAAACTCGCCATTTCTGATTTATCCACCGAGGAGCTTCTCTAACAGCCTCAACGTCAAGTTCACAGCAGGACAGATGAGCCACGCGTTACCATACCTTTACTAAACACGTCTTTTCCTCTTTCTTTTTCTCTTCATGCTGATCCAAAGGCATCTGCAGAAAGTCCTCTTCGCAACAGATGAAACTCACTGTGCATCCCATCCAGCCTGCTTCAGGACAGGTGACCGCCGCGAGCACATGTACAGCAGGGCGCGTGGAAATAACCACCAGGTTCCCTCTGGAGAGCCGAAAGTGTGAATCAAACGACAACAAACAGCATGTTTACACACACGTCCTCTCCCTCACGACTGGCCTTAGTGCATATCCCCAGACTCCTCTTCCCTGTCCCGCCTCTGGGCTGCAAACAAGAGGGAGGGCTGGGAAGTTTTAGTCCTGCAGCTCACACACGATCTCCTTCCTCTCCTTCTGCTGCACTGTCACTACTGCCCCACACTAACACCTCAACACTCTCCACTGAATTCTTTCCCCTTCTGCCCTGAGAAAAGGATTGACTGTTTTAAGCTAACTCAGATCATTTTAGTCCCGCCCATAAATCTTTTTCAAAGTCATCTCACATATAAAGAGTTTTGGCTGCTGCTACTAACTGCTAACTACTAATCTGCAGAATCACAAAAAACCTTCACACACCAAGCAACTCAAGAGTCACTTCAAAATCTTGGTCTTGGTCTGGATGGAAGATCTCCCTCCACTTGAGAGAGCATTAAGGTGAAGTAAAATAAGGAAGATTAGATACCAGCCTAATACACAATTATAGGCTACAGGTACAAATGAACTGGGATCATATTATCATGTAACGCAGACATTAAACCCTACAACCCCCCAGAAACTCACCCCTGTAGTTATTTTAATACTGTCCAGATACAGGAGTTCATAAACTGAAGAGATGTGTGAAATGTTAAAAACAGACTTCCCCCTGATCATTGAATCAAATCTGATTGTTGTCTTGTGTTACACTTATATAGCACCTTTCTCAAACCCATTATATACAAACCAGATACAGGTGTTCATACACTTACAACTCAACCACACACACACCGGCAAGAAGTAGCAGACAATCATGCACAGCATCTCAACTGGAAGCAACAGTCCACCTGGAGGACTGCATCAAGCACTAGCGGGATCACCCATGACATACACACGTACATTCATACATACACACAGACATACACATGCATTCACACACACTAGGGTCATTTAGAGTAGCCAATTCACCTGACTGCCACATTTTTGGACTGTGGAAGGAAAACCACACAAACAGAGGAAGAACATGGAAACTCCGCCCACATGGGAACCCATGAAACCCAAAATGAACGTGTTAATCAACAAGCCTTCTTTCTTGTAACACTGTTACATTGTCAAACTAACTGTGCCTTCTGGTTTGAAGTTTGCCTAATTTGAACACAGCACGTGCACTCCATTTTTACAAACCGGATTCCAAAAAAGTTGGGAAACTAAACAAATTGTGAATAAAAACTGAATTCAATGATGTGGAGATGGCAAATGTCAATATTTTATTCGTAATAGAACATAGATGACAGATCAAAAGTTTTATTTGAGTAAATGTAACATTTTAAAGGATAAATATGTTGATTAAAAATTTCACAGTGTCAACAAATCCCAAAAAAGTTGGGACAAGTAGCAATAAGTG
>BRDA01050095.1:0-10638 GCA_036984385.1 Crenuchus spilurus
CTCTCTCACCTCCTTCCTCTCTCAGCCTCTGCCTCGTCTCACTCTCTCTTTCTCTCTCTCTCAGCCTCGACTCTGCCTCGTCTCTCTCTCTCTCTCTCTCTCTCTCTCACCCCCTTCCTCTCTCAGCCTCTGTCTCTCTCTCTCTTCTCCCTTTCTTTCTCTTTGTCTATCTTTCGCTTTCTCTCTCTCTCTTCGATTTTTTTCTCTTCTGTGTTTTTCTCTTTTTCTCTGTCTCTATCTTTTCTCTGTGTGTCTCTCATTTCTTCCTCTCTGTCCTTTATCTCTTTCCTCTCCCTCTTTTCTTTCTCTCTCTCACTCTTTCTATTTTCTTCTCTCTCCACCTGTCTCTCTAAAGTGAAACATGTTTGTTAAAACCCATCAAACTAAAAAGTTCCTAATTAAAAAAAAAAAAACTTGCAGACAAAACAAATACAAACTGTTGCTACGACACTTTAAAATCTAAAGAATGACTATCAGGACATTGTTATTGAATCCAATATTATAGATGAGTCCTGTTTTTATGTGCTTTTTCTGGAACTTTCCTCAGCCCACGCGATGTCCTTCTCAAACATTTCAGATCAGAGTGAAAAAAAGCTTTGTCTGACGAGGTCATTTCACAATGAACACAATAACAAAAGTTGCTTATCAGATTCAGTGTGTGTGTGTGTGTGTGTGTGTGTGTGTGTGTGTAAAACTGTAGCCTCAAGGTCAGAAACCAATTACATAAGGTCTGCTTCACAGCACAGCACACTGTTTTTACTTCAGCAGTACTGCAGGAACTGTGACCAGAGCAACATCTACTGCTACAACACAAAAAGAGCAAAACTCCACTGTCTCCTACTGTCAGGAGACTGCTAACTGTGTGTGTGTGTGTGTGTGTGTTATCCCTATGTGGATAAATGTTACTTTATAAGAGGAATACATTCCTCATAATAATAGAAAAAGAGGCTAAATCTGTAGAATTTGGGGGCATCTTGTAGGTGCACTGAATTCACCTCAAAATAACAGTTACTGAGGTTAGTGTTAGGCTTAGTTTAGCTTACTGAGAATAAGGTTAGGATACTGTGATTAGGGTTAGGTTTAGTGTACCTTAGTGTAAGTTAAGGTTTATAGTCCTGAGGTTAACGGTAAGACTAGATTTAGGTCACTAAGGCTTTACAATTAGGCTTGCTGTGTAAAACCTTAAGTTGAGTGTGTAGTAGTTAAATACTAGCTAACTACGTTTATAATGCTAATTCTAAAACACGGTATTGTGAAGAACCTTTGTAAAGTTATTGTATAAAGTTATTTTTATTCTTTATAGTTTTAGAAATGACCTTCACGTAATTGTTCAACACTAATGAAAAGAAAGTTTCCCTGCAGCTCTATTTTCCAGGTCAAGAACATTTAGGAACCTTTATTTTTAGCAGACTATAATATTTGTTGATGCCTTAAAGCAAGCATTGATTCTCTGGGGTGCACTTCTTATCAGAGAGAAATACATTTAAAATATGGATAATTTACTCACTTTTTGATAACTTACGAATTTTCAGGATTTTGGCCAATAGTTCAGTCTATTCATTTTAATCCAATGTGCCTATAAACTGCATAGAAACTGTGCTATTACTAGTGACAATATTGTAGGTTTAGGAGAAGAAATGTAGAATGTAGGATATTAAAAATGTATATTCATAAATCAACCAAAAATTTAATCAGATACTATTTGTTAACAATATATTTTAATGTATAATTAGTAACTGGTACCATCTATAACTGGTCCTATTAGCATTATAATCAGTATTGGATTATATCTGTTAAACAAACATTTATCAATTAGCATTTAATAGTAGTGTAAACAGAGTGAGCTTTAAACAATTCACTGTAATTCAGCACCATGGACAGTGCACCACTACAAATCTTCATTCAGCACCAAGGACAGCAAATGTCCCACTGCTTTCAGAACCCTATAAAAGCCTTGTCATTTCAATTGATCTACAACCCCCACCTAGTCTGCACCTGTAGAAAATGCAAATGTGTGATGTTAAGCTTTTGCACCAAGTGAGTCATTAAGTTCTTTAGAACAGATATCAAACAGGTGCTAGGCTTAATATTAGCATCTCTAAGTATTTAATCCTTAAAAAATGTGGACAAAAGCAGGGTGAAGAAGAGATAGTGAGTCATTATATCATGATTCAGCTTTGATAGGACAGGTGTAGTTAGATGGTGGGCTAATTCTAGACTAAAAACACACATCTCACCTGATATCAAACATGCTATTAGGCAGTAGCATTATATTGCATCCACTCATAGAAAGTCAACTGTTTTTGGTTCTAGGCCACATACATAGGGGGTAATGTTAATTTTTACAATGTGTAATAAGCTTTCCATGCTCACAAAATACAACTACAAGCTTAATTAGGGGGGTGTTTCAGCCATGTTGCCATATGTTACATTAACAATAGGATTCTTGGAGTACAGTACTGAAAATACACTTCTTCGCCCATACTTTATGTTATGCCACCACACTGGATTTGTTTAGAAAATGCAAAGTCACTTTGTTCCCTGTATCTTTCCACCCACATTTCCTTATTGCTGTCCCCCAGATGTGTATCAAGAGATCAAGTCAGCTCCCCTGAGACTAGATGAAATCGTTCTCCTTAGCACAGCACCTCTTCTGGTAACTAACTGGCTGAGATATGTTATCTGCACAGCGGTATATGGGACTTGTCGCTGCTGTGATGCTGTTTATCATGGGCAGTATTAAGAAGCTGTCTGTCAGAAGCAGACATGGCGGTGGCACCTGTGGGCAGCCCAGGGGCCAAACTCAGTCTGAGGCCCCAGCTTTAGACTCCCTCAGTAACCCTCCCCCAACATACAGCCTGCTGGATCCATGTGAAATACGAAGCTGTCATATTAAAGTAAGCTCCACTTACCGGCGCCACCCCGGTGGATATCCTGTCAAGGGAGCTGGGTAGCGGTGTGCTTGCAGGCATTAAGCTTTTCAATTTCCACAGCACAGCGCCTTCTCCTGGATATGAAGGCATGGGTAGGCAAAGAGAATGAAAGAAAAAGAGAACGTGAGAATGAGTAAAGCAGCAAGAAGCTGAACGGATGAAAATATGGTTGATGAATGGATAGATGGATAGAAGGGTCAATGGATGTGTGGATAGATGATGGATGAATGGATGAATGAATGAATGGATAAATGAATGGATGTATAGATATATAAATGGATGGATGGCTGGATAGCTCAAAGATGCATGGATGGATAGATGAATGGATGACTAGAAGCATGAATGGATGGATGGATATAAGAATGAATGATAGCTGGATAGATAGATGGATGAATGAATGGATGGAAAGATGGATGATGGATGGATCAATAGGTACAGGCAAGGCCGTCGACAGGGGGGGACAACCGGGTCTATTGTCCCGGGCCTCAGCCTCAGGGGGGCCCATAAAAGAGAAAATTTATTTTGTATTATAATTCTATTATTTTTAATGTAATTTTTAATTGTTTGATTAATATAAAATTTTGGCCATAAAATGAGCTCAATAACAAAAAAATATTTATTTTTTGCTTATATTTATATGTTTCCTTTAACTGCGTACCCCCCCAGAAAATTGGTTTCAGTAGCGGGAATTTTATATTTCTGTTCCGACGTGATCCCACATGGCTACTTAATATGATAATTTATTCAAGTGGCGAGAGAGAGAGAGAGAGAGAGAGAGAGAGAGAGAGGGAGGTGACTAAAGGTAACGTAACGTTAGCCCATAACAACTTGCTGAATCCTTATATAATATCATATATTATTTTAATCTTGATTGAGTTAAACATTATTACTCCTGTGGATATCAGAAAGTGTTTTGCTCAGCAGGGATAAAGCAGCAAGGAGAAATGAGAGAGGCAAGTCCCTGGCTAGGCTACCTCAACCTGTGTCTATGACGTTAACGCTACGTTAGCTAAACGTTATTCCTTGTAGCAAAACAGCCGAATTAACATTAGCAGTACAGATAGTGACTTTAGTTAGAAAAGGCTAAAGTAATAAGGATGGGAAACCCAAAGTGGTGACGGGAATATCCAGTGAGTTGGCGTTAACGGTGGTATCATGCTGGTTGGGACTTCTGCGTCAGTGATGAATATGAGAGAGCTTGTGTGGACTAGTTAACCCAGGAATACTGCAGTGGTTCAAACTCAAATGGTGCACCTTCATGTTTGTAAATGTGGGTACATTTGTCCTTAATCATCAAGTCCTGACCCAAATTTTTAAACCATTCAAATTTATTTCACAGAAAAAATGCACAGTAATGACGGTCTTGTCAGTCGTTTTGCCTTTATAATTGGCTAAAATACTCTTGTCTCCAGAAAAATTACTAAAAATATCTTTTTGCTTGTAGCGGTAGTGGTTTACAAGTCTTGAGTAAAGTTCACAAGTAGGCCAAATGCATCAGTTCATTCTGGGGATTAATCAAAGATCCAGTCAACAACATAATCTGATCTGATTGTTTAGTTTAAAGCACTATTTATGCTTTCTTAAATGTAAATAAGAGCAGAAATCTTTTTTCGCATACATTATCTGTGCCCCAGCTGTGCACCAGTACAGTCTTAAGTCTAGTGACACCCCTGGTCCCAGCCCCGACTCAGAGCAATATGGTAGGTGACAGTGTCCGTCAGAAACAGTCCTCGATCTGTTGCTATTGTAAAAGACCTAAGAAAAGGCTTATCTATTACAGAAAAAACTCAAAGTGATCAATATGGGGAAGAATGTGGGGTGGATGTTCGGGGTGTGACGCCTTCATGCCCCGGGCCCCAGCAAGTCTGTCAACTGGTCTGGGTACAGGGATAGATGAATGGATAAATGGGTGGAAGAATGAATATTAGATGGATAGATCAATGAAAGGATGAATGGATGGATGGACAGATGGGAGGATGGATGGATAGATGTGTGGGTAAAGTGCATTATAGCATTACAATAATGAAGTGTATATTGAAGGAAGAGATGTAGTCTTAAGTTATAGTAAATAAGAGAAAAAGGAGTAGATGTATATACAGTCATGGCCAAAAGTATTGGCACCCCTGAAAGTATTTCTTCCAGAAAATTATTGCAATTACACATGTTTTGTTATACACATGTTTATTTCCTTTGTGTGTATTGGAACAACACAAAAAACAGGAAAAATAGACAAATTTGACATAATTTCACACAAAACTCCAAAAATGGGCCGGACAAAATTATTGGCACCTTTTCAAAATTGAGGGTAAATAACTTTGTTTCAAGCATGTGATGCTCATTCAAACTCACCTGTGATAAGTAACAGGTGTGGGGAATTTAATAACCACACCTGAAACCAGATAAAAAGGAGAGAAGTTGACTCAATCTTTGCATCTCAATCTGTGCCACACTAAGCATGGAAAACAGAAAGAGGAGAAGAGAACTGTCTGAGGACTTGAGAACCAAAATTGTGGAAAAATATAAATAATCTCAAGGTTACAAGTTCATCTCCAGAGATCTTGATGTTCCTTTGTCCACGGTGCGCAACATAATCAAGAAGTTTACAACCCATGGCACTGTAGTTAATCGCCCTGGACGTGGACGGAGGAGAAAAATTGATAAAAGGTTGCAATGCAGGATAGTCTGGATGGTGGATAAGCAGCCCCAATCAAGTTCCAAAGAAATTCAAGCTGTCCTGCAGGTGCAGGGTGCATCATGATATGTACATTAGAGCTGATGGTAATAGACTAGATGTATGGTATGAGCAAGTAAAATGCACAGAATGATAGTTTATAGTGCAAAATTTAACTGAACGCATCAAAACAGTAACACAGTATTTTTGACAATGTGTTCTGGGTATTGAATAAATCCATTTATTGTGATGTGATTGACCATAGAGAGAAGAAGATCAGTTCTGCCCCTGTAGTGAGTTATTAGTAGACTGTTAAAAATCTATATTTTATAATTATAGCATTTAGTATTCACTGAATACAGTACTATACCGAATAAAACCTTTCTGGCCATCATAAACAGAACATTGCGAAATCATTCACAAATGTTTCTTCAGTTTATAGACCCAATACCAGAAAAAAAAACCTTAGTTCTGACACTGTTTTTGAACCAAACATAGCCTTGGTTCAGACATGCACTGTGAACACTATTATATGAAACACTGACAATACAGAAGGCTGGGATTACATTCAGCCTTAAAAGAGGGTAGAAACTGCCTAGAAAGTGTCGTCTCAGTGTTATATATTCAAAGACAAAACCTTACCAAGTATGCAGCAGTCTCAGTGGGCAGACACCAAAAAGGCCTTTTTCTCACTACGAGAAAACACTGTGTGATCATAGCACAGTGGTAAGGCTTAGACAGGGTGTAAACCCGTCTCCATTTCAAAACATTCAAACTAAAACCTTCTCTCATGATCTCAGTCTGCCTTTTTGTTTGGCTTTTAAACAGGCTTATGGGTAAATTTAGTAAAGACATTGGTTGTTTACTATTGAGTCATTATGACCAGTGATGTGAATAACACTGATTATCCCATAACAATGACGCAGGTGAAGATAAGCTGTGGCCTGTGCAGACTCTGGACAGAAAGGTCTGATACCCTGAATTGGCAAGAAACATCAATAGCTGAAGTGCCCTTGAGCAAGGCACCTAACCCCAAACTGCTCCCTGGGTGCTGCAGCAAGTGGGTTAGCACTCTGGATGGGTTAAAAGCAGAGAGGCATTTCTCTACATGTATCAGTAAAAAAAGTATGCTAGATGTCAACAGTCAGTTCTTGGCTGACATGTTGCATTTGGGAGAAATGGGCAGGCTAAGACTTGAATGACTTTGAAAGTGCCAGATCATTATCCAGATGACTGGGTTTGATGATCTCTGAAAAGGCAAGGCAAGAAGGCTTCTATTCTTTTTATAATTCAGAACATTTTTGGTATTAAACCTGCCAAGAGAGTTCTCCATAATGCCTGGGTGCCCAATCTACCACACTGGAGAGTTCCGATCCAGAACTCTGTAATATTCAAAGGGCCCTGGACATTTTCATTATCTGGATCGTGTGTGTTAGATGAACCTCCTACATTCCTTACTCTTTAAGCAGTATTATACAGTAGCTTCTGTGAAAATATTGCAGAGTTGTTCTTTAGCTCTAAAAGTGTGGAATCTAAGGAATGACATCCAGGCATCTGGAATGACTGGTGGTTCCAAGAAGCTAAGGAGGCTACAGTTGGTAGATCTTCACAACCAGGAATGGACCTTAATGTATAGCATTCACAAAACATCATTCCCTTACAAAAATCATTTTTGGAGTCTGAAAAACATTTTTAACAGTTTAAATAACCTTCAAATGTTTTATTCCAAACATACTTCTAACCATCTGTGTATACCAAGAACCATTCATTATGCTGTATTTTAAGTGTTCTGTAGAAAAGGATGAAAGACACAAAAATGCAGTAAATAAACATAAGGATCAAGATGTTTCTGTATGTGTATATATTGCTGTTGCTGGTTTGTATCATCCTCTTGTCTCCCTGGTGAGTAATGTTGCAAAAGTCTTATTCATTAGCTTGAACCAAAAGCATAGACCCTATAGGATGAAGCTATAGCACATTCACTTGAATTTCAGCACTATGTACTGCATACTAATACCATGTCTAATATCAGGACCATGGACAGTGCTGCTTCAGAACACTTTATGGCTTGTTTATATGTATTTTAATGAAGTTATCATCTAGAAAATAATATTGTAAAAATGCAGGAAGTATCCACGACTTGTAACCTATTGTTCACCACCATTTTGTAGTTTAACAGAGAAGTGTCAAAAGTCAAACTAGACTGCAACAGGAACATCGTACAAAACTCCTATTCTGCTCATACTCTGTTCTTCATACTCCACATAGCAGAAGTACAGCAGTACATGACAATTGATTGACTATAAGAGCCAAATCTTACTTTAACAGCTGGTCTGCAGATTTATGAGTAATATAATATCTTGTAGTTGTAATGCAAGTTACATGTTTATATGTGCAATTTCTCTTTTTCTTTGCCTTTATGGTTCTTTCAGAACATTCTTTACTTTTGCTTTCAACATTTCTGACAGCAAAATTAGAACTCTCTACTTGTCAAAATGTCTTACTGATGAATATTTCTAACTGCTGCACAGTTTTCTGTCAGACCGTAAAAACGTCAAATCTGCTGCTGTGCAGGAGCTCAATATATTAATCAGTTTACATTTACATTGCTTTCAAACAGACACACCAGTTTAATCGTTTTAATTAATTGTAAACATCATTGTTAACATAACTGTCAATCACTGGTGATCCTGTCAATCAATGAAGAGGGAGAAAGAGAAAGAAAGAGAAGACAGAAACAGATAGAGATAAAGAAAGAGAGTGAGAAAGCAAGAAAGACCGAGAGAGAGAGAGAGAGAGAGAGAGAGAGAGAGAGAGAGAGAGAGAGAGAGAGAGAGAGAGAGAGAGAGAGAGAGAGAGAAATCGAGAGAGTGAGTGAGAGAGGCAAAAATATCTGCTAGATTGGTGATGGCAGGTCTTGGTTCTGAAAACTGTTGCTACCTACCATTTTACTGTCTTATAGAAGAGAGAAAGTGAGAGAGAGATACAGATAAAGATAGGAGTAAGACTAGAGAGAGGTAATAGAGAGGAAGGGATGTCTAGAAAGAGGGGAAGATGGGTAATGAAATAAAAAAGAGAGAGATGGGTAGGGACTGGAAGCCAGAGAGAGAGATTAAATAGAGCTATGAGATATGAACAGACATTGGGTAAATAAAGAAAATTATATACAAATAATACTAATAATACTAATAATAGTAATAATAATAATAATGTATATATATATATATATATATATATACACACACACATTATCATTATTCATAAATTATCATTATTATCAATTATTTGATTTTAAAAATTATATATATATATATATATATATATATATATATATATATATATATATATATATAAAATATTTTTTAAATCAAATTATAAAATGGCAATGATATAATTATATGTATAATTTGGTAAAGGCCACTTAATACCTTGCCAGTGCCTTATTGCTATTCACCTTTACATCAGTACACCTCCACCATCCTCAGCTGGAGCACATCTACTGACTGTATTATTTCTGTTTGCAGCACACAGACCTGTACTGACCTTCTTCAGCTCTTTTCCCCACCTGTGTTACCTGTGTTGCTGATCTGTCGCAGTACATGCTTAAAGCAAGCAAGAAACCTCAGCAACACCCATTTACAGCTCAAAAAACAATACAATTCAGCTCTAACTTCCATAAATATACACAATGACAGCATCTAAATTACACATTAAAGCCAAGTACCAACAAGGACTAGTGGCCGAAATACATAATTAGCTTATTGTAGCTAACCCTGAGTCATGAATGTAGCTGAAAAGGGGCTTGAATAGAGGTATTGTAGGGCCTGGTCTCACCACAGGCCCCACAGCATGACTGCACTGCCTGTACTGGCAGTAGTTACTCTACTGCTTGGCATGGAACATGTTGAATAATACATTGAGAAAATCCATTTTAAAAGTCCACAAAGGCATGTTAGGTGAGAACAGGAAACACACTTCGCTCCTTAGACGCCATGCCAAAGCATCATATTCAGTGTTAGGTAACGCTGATGTGGTATTGATTTATGCCTGTGTGAATTGTTTGCCTTGAGGTGCTGTTTAGCATTTTCATTGAAGGGAGTTTTCTACATCTCTAAAAGCACAAATAATCTCATTTCCTCTCGCTTCTTACACACAGCCTCTATCTCTCCCAGTCTCAATGAAGCACTCAACAGCTCAGACTAAATGCAGCTGGATATTAATACTGTAATATAAATGGCATTTGATGGAATACTCATTTAGAATGAGGAGAGAAGAGGGAATGGATTCACTCTGTGAACATCCCAGCTTCAGAAGTTTGTAAAAAGTCGCGCCAGGGGTCTAATGAAGAGAGTTAGCTGAAGTCTGCAGTTCAGTCCACAACACAACACCAGAACAATCCTAATACAAATTAAGTATTTTTTGATGGTGGATCATTGTCAGCACTTCAGTGACACTGATGTGGTTGTGGTGTGTTAGCGTGTGCTGTGAACCAACAAGGTAGACATGTCTAACAGAGGGAATAATGAGTGTTTAAACATAACAACAGCTCTTCTGTGTCTGATTCCTGAATTCCAGGGCAACGCTCACTAACACACCACCACCACATGAGTATTACTGCAGTGATCCAAAACCCAAACAGCTCAAATGCTTGGTGTTTTGGCAAGGAATTATGGGATGTAGGAATGTCACAGGTACACTATAATAAAAGGTATTAATCAATAAACAACCTCTGTAAACACTATACACTAGAATATAGCATGTTTGCATGCTTTTGCAACTAGATTATGCCTGGAAAATGTTCTCTTGTTCAACACTAGCGGAATAACTGCATTAATGCTAGCTTAACCCTCATATTATGTTTGGGGTCAATTTGACCCGATCCAATCTTTAAATACATGTATAACATGACTTTTTTTACTTTATATTTAATGACTTTTACTAATTCATTCATTCATTCATTATCACACCCGCTTAATCCTTATTAGGGTCGCGGTTAGTCCCCCACCCCCTCACTGGGCGCAGGGCAGGGCATTA
>BRDA01050096.1:0-10020 GCA_036984385.1 Crenuchus spilurus
AATAAACTGGGAAAACCATCTTGAGAACAGACTCTGTCTCTGTTGTCATTTGAACTCCCCCAGCGCTGCAGGCCAAGAGAGGATGGAGGAATCCTACATTCTACTGTAGTGTACGGCTCAGTATTTCAGAGATCGAACCCTAGAACCAACAAACGGTTCTAACACATTTTAAGTCTCTTCAACCTCTTAATATTTTTTAATATATCAGTATAAAAATTTATCTTGTCGCAGCTTTTCTCAACTTTGAGCCAATCTTTCAGATGTAATACAAACTTTACATCATCGTGCATATAGTTCTCTTCAGAACTGTTGAAAAGGGTAATAGTGCCAGTTTCTTCATCATAAACTATATCAAAATAATTACCGCTAATCAATCGCCACTCTTTTTTCTTCTCCATTACTTTCGGTGCATTAGGAACATCCATCTTCTCTATCTTCTGTTTAGCTAATGGAAAAAAACAAATTGATTAATCATTATTTCACTAAACCAACAATTTAAAAATAAATATTTATAATTAGTAAAATTGAAATAAACAAAATCATTTATTACCTCAAGATGTTTAAGATGTGACAGGCAGTACAGGCAGAATGCTTTCTCCAGCTTTCCTGTCAAAACCTGTCAAATTCTGATGGAAAGTGCCCCGGGAACAGAGAGGC
The DNA here is from genome assembly GCA_036984385.1 of Crenuchus spilurus. Classification (NCBI taxonomy): domain Eukaryota; kingdom Metazoa; phylum Chordata; class Actinopteri; order Characiformes; family Crenuchidae; genus Crenuchus; species Crenuchus spilurus. The sequence goes on from BRDA01050096.1 coordinate 658, forward strand.
GGGTCTTCTGGTAAACACTAGCTTATGATTCGTCAAGAGGCGGGACTTCCGCAGACCTGTCAAATTCTGATGGAAAGTGCCCCAGGAACAGAGAGGCGGGATTTCTGGTAAATACTAGCTTATGATTCGTCAAGAGGCGGGACTTCCGATGACTAGGGCGGAATTTCCGCTGACAAGAGGCGGGACTTCCGGTAAAATACACTCTCCTGATTGGTTGAGGGGCGGGACATACAGTGACAAAAAGGGGGCGGGGCTTGATGACGTGGCACGCTCTGATTGGTCCAATCGACCTGTCAGATAACGTGTGACATGAAGTGCCCTACATTATCTCTCTAAGGCTTCTTACTTCTTGAGATGGAATGACGATGGAGTTCTCAAACAAGATAGGAAGTTTAAGATGCGAACCAGTGGCTCTGGGAATGAATAGAAGCTCAGTCTTGCTAGGATTGAGCTTGAGTTTGTGGGTTGTCATCCATATAGAGATGTCAGCCAAACATGCTGAGATGCGACTGGATTCCTGAGTATCAGAAGAAGGGAAGGAAAGCATCATCAGCATAACAGTGGTATGAAAATGCATGAGGAGAAATTAGATGTCTATAATTGTCAACTTATATTTTGTTAGTAATCAGTGCAGAAATCAAGGTAATTCCAAAGCCTTCACTTAGCTTTTCTTGTAATTTTCTTTGCAAAAAAACTTGCAAAAGATCTCTGAACTTTTTTTTTTTTTGTCATTTTGCAGTCTAGGTCTGTGCCTTTTTTCTCTGTGAGAAACACTATTCATCTTTGACAAATGGAGTCCCTCATATGGGTGTCACTGACTACATAATGATGGCACAGCTTCAGAGCTCTTGACAGCAGGTGATAGAGAAAGGGTTGAAAAAGCCAGCCGTCAGGCCAGACAGTTTTATCTGCTCCAACCCATGTGAATGAACAGATTATAAGATGCATTAGCATATCAGATATATTTCTTTGAAGAGCAGACATATATGACCACATGCACCATTGAAAACCGCCACAGCATTTTCCAGAATATGATGGTATACAGATCTGGAATGATTGATTGTGTTGATGTTGTAAAGCAAGAATCTACCAAATCTGAAGGGACGTCATGTGATGGGAGACATTAAGCTGAGGAACACTTAGGCCCTGCATGATAGAATGATGGTGAAAGAGTCAGTAGTGATAGGGCTGTCCTTTATAAGGAAGTGCTTTTCATGTAGGAAGAGTTTGATCTAGTAGAGACTTTACTATTTACCTGTCACAGTTGTTGTCATTATGCTGTGGGCAGTGGTGTTTACATGCTTGATGCCCACATGCTGTGGATATTGTGGACCACTAAAACATTTAGGTATGTGCACCAATGCAGCATATGTACTAGGCAACTATTTTAAATCAGTGTCTCCCTTTCTTGCTCTCTCAGCAGCCTACACACATAGCGGCCTCCTGGGAATTGTCCCACTTCTCCTTGTGACATCGCTGGCGGACAGGAATGAGGTTTCCTTTGATAACAGCTACTGAGAATACCTTGTATATCAAAAACACCAGTGTCAGTTCTTCAGATTCTTGTTATTTTTGAACCTGATGAAGATGGAGAATCATCAGAGATTGCTGGAGTGACAGTAGATCGTAATAGCAGAATATAGACCATTAAATTCTAACACATTATATGAAACTGCTCCTACTGCTAGGAGCTTACTCACACCCATGTACTGAAAAAAAACTTGTTTTCATCCAATATTATACCTGCTAACTACACTGTGACTCAGTTTCTGCACAGAAAACAGACACAACAACCTGACTTGATAGTGAACAGTGTATGAATAGCACTATCTAAACCAGGAACATGTACACATTTTGATATTCACAGAAACAAGGGTGACAGCTAGGGTTGTAAAAAATAACTGATTTGAATCGGAAATCTGGTTTTGACTTAAACGATGTGAATACATCGGTACATGGACCCCTGAATCGGTCTATTTGTAGCATAAACAGGCCGATGGCCCGATTAAATAGCTGTCAATCGATTTGGTGTTGCTGATGTGCGCTCTGCTGCTCTCTCTCTCTCTCTCTCTCTCTCTCTCTCTCTCTCTCTGATTAACTGTCACGATATTCATCACAGTCATATCTCGTCACAGCAGAGTTGCCAGGTTTGCAGTTTTCACACCAAATTGAGCTTGTTTGAAAATCCAGTCGTGGGTGAAAATTCAAGGGTGGCAGGGTGCTTTTTTTTGGGGGTACTTTTAAAAATCACCACGGCTGCCAAAAAAAAAGTGGGTGTTGCCTAGGATATTACTTCAACACGGCGGGCAAACGTGTATAAGTCAAGACTAAAGAAGTTTGAATACAACAATAACAACAAAGAGAACATAACAATATAAGGAAAGATAGCCTGAAAAGGAGAGCGAGAGAGAGAGAGAGAGAGAGAGAGAGAGAAGGTGAAGAGACAATAGTCACTAGCTAATATGCCAGGTAAATGGGGAAATATGGGCGGCAGTATTGCAAGGACTGGGACAAAGAAAAAGGGTTTTAGACTGACTTTGGGCTGGATATTTTTGTTTGACCTGGCAACCCAGCGTCACAGTCAAGTTCGTTTTTTACACGAAGAACAGAAAGCTAGACAAAACTGTTGCTGTTTGCAAAGAATGCAAAGTCACATTCAAGTACACCGGTATTACTACAAACCTCACCACTCATTTGCAATGAGCACGCTAGCACCGCTAGCCCAAAGACACAGCAGGACAAAAACACAGAAAAACAGGACTTCTTCCAGCCAAAACTCGACCACAACTCGGCTAGAGCCAAAGTAATAACGGCTTCATTAACTCGGTTCATTGTCAAAGACTTAAGACCATACTGTGTGGTGGAGAATAAGGGCTTTCGGAACTTGATTAAAATATTGGAGCCCCGGTACCACATCCCAACACGACAGTATTTTACTGTTTATGACTTCACATGTCAAATACAACTATACTTGTTCTTAAGTATTTCATTAATCTATTTGAATGCAAGCAAAATCACATTTTTAGCATTAATTCATGTTGAATCAATGTAAAATTATCATCTATTTTAAACAAGTAACTTATTTTATTTCCTTCCCTATTATACCGAACCGAATTATATCAAAATCCTACTCAGTCAAATCAAACCGAATCGGTCCAATTTAAAATATATTGTTTCTGAATCGTATCGTACCACATGAATCGACATGTTGTCATCATGACAAGAAAAAAAATGATAACTTGAAATGAATATTAATATTTGTCCACTGATCTTTATGTCTGACTAATTTTGAACATTTTTATAGTCAAAATAGCTGAAATTGCATATTTCCTGTTCAAATACAAGGATGAAACGCGAGGTGCGGCAGCAACGAGCCTCACCTCACCTCGTAATGCGCAATCCATCACATACTGGGTTGATACATGCAATGTCATGTCGCCAATATAATGTTTGCATATACGTTTATATACCCTGATTTTCCACAGTCTGGCTAATGTCTTTAACCATTTACGTTTAATGTTTGTTATTGACATATTTAGTTTTGCTGATGGGACATAAAACCGCAGTGAAAGGCACAGCGTGAGGCAGGGCAGTACTCTGCCGCACTGAAGGGGGGCGTACGTGAGCCAATGGGTGCTTGTTGCTGCTGTCCTTTTAGGCAGAGGCGAATGAGAGTGAAGAGCACGGAGGGTGCAGAGCAAATGCTGCTTTATCTCTCTGCTGTAATTGTAACGTTTTTTCTTATCTTTACGTACCTTTAATACATACTTTACGTGTGTGAGAGTGTGTGTGTGTGTGTGAAGAATGCTGATGAGATACAAAATAACCAGTAGCCAATTGAATAAGCTAGCCTTTTGGGTTTATATATTTGTAAATCCGACTCTAAAGTAGTCAGTGCCTCACCAACCATGAACCTCACCCCACGTCACTGATCGACATACATATCAGATCATAGGCGTGCAGAAATAGACATCAGGTGGTGCTAAAGCACCACCAACTCTGCCCTTTATCAACGAAAGTGCCCTTTTGAAACTTCGTTTTTTATTATTATTATTATTATTATTATTATTATTATTATTATTATTATTATTAACATTTTACTGAGGTTGGTTTGAAATGATCTTTTGAAAACCTGAGTGATTAAAAACAATGCCCTGAAATGAGCCACCACCTCGCACACACCCGACCTCTCTTCCTGTGTCACACCAGATGCGCTGCAGCAGCAGTTCAGTTCAGCGATTGGAAGGAAGCGTCTTCAGCACAGCACGCACGGTCACAGATAGGCTTCTTCTCCCGTGCCCCACCAGCCAGGTAACATACACATCAAGTAAAATCGTACCGTTTGCCCTCTAAGCCCAACATGAAATCATTTTGTTGTGCAGTAAAATGTCTCATACAGCACCAAACTACTAAGCATTTTTAGCTGACTGGTCACCTGATAAACTAGTCGCTCTAGCCCAAATCAATGATAGATAACGTGAGGACGACCACATACAAATAATTAAGTTAGAGTTTGCAAATCTATGTGTTAAGCTGAACGTTTTCTGTTGTATAGGTTTTGTTAGGCAACATAAATTAACACATTCATTTGTGAAAGAAGAAACGGGAAGTTCCCCATTACCTATGATTTGATATGGATTTTATCAGTTGGTGGTGTGACTTTTTTCCATTGAAAACTCATGTTTAGAGAATGTTACAAATAAAAGTCAAATTTCATTCAACAAGTGCGTGTAATTTTTTTTATAATGAAGTGTTCCACGTGCGCTAAAAAGTGCCCTTTTTCCCCCTGAGCACTTGCCCCCCAAAATGTCTGTGCACGCCACTGTATCAGATCATCATTTATTGGACAGATGCACACCCCTAGTGACAGCACATATGAGACTATCTATGTACTCTGTCAGTGTGTGTTTTAGATTCACTAGCTGAGCTGTACCGAGTAGTTCTCCAACATACACTACTGGTCAAGTATTATCCATTCATTCATTCATTCATTATCACACCCGCTTATTCCTTATCAGGGTTGCGGTTAGTCCCCCACCCCCTCACCGGGCGCAGGGCAGGGCATTACATTAGTCAAAGTATTATCCAGTTTTGTATAAAAAATGATGTCACATTGCACTCTTAAATGAAAGCATAGGAGTTAAATAAGAACTCATATAATCAATTTATACACTAAAATGTATCTAAACTTTGGACACAAAATAGCACCTTTGGCAAATATAACAGCTGAACACACTCGTGGCATTCTTTCTACAAGAGACATCATATTTTCAGTTCAGAGGCAGTTCTTCACAAATCTGCTGCAGAAGTTCACATAAATGTTGACTTCTAAAAATAAAAAGACTGTGCTGACACTCCATGTTTTCAAGCTGACTATCTTGTTGCTTTTTTCTGAGGTAGTTCTGGCAGAGCTTGGACTTATGTTTTGTGTCATTATCTTGCTGTAGCACAAATGAGGTACATACCAGAAACATTCTAAAACTGTTGTAAAACTTTTGACCTGCAGTGCATATGTCACAAAATTGATGTATATGACAGACTCTGAAGTCTGTGAATAACTGTAGTAAATAAATGTGTAAAATTGATAATAAAAAGTTAGAATAATCACCATTTTCACATAAAGTTTGTGCAGGTGAATTCGTGCAGTGCATTTTCCTAACAGCAGACTTTCATATTTACTGCAGCCCTCACAGAGCTGTAGTGTTAGATCAGCTCATTGTTAATTTCTGTTGTGACAAGACATTTGTTGTGTCTGGTGATTAATTAGTTATATTATTCTGTTAATTATTTGATATTTTGGCTTATTTCATTCTTTTTTATGTTTTTTTTTTTTGTTATGACTTTCTGTCAGTATTTAGATTTTGAAAGTTGGTCATTAGTATATACAGTGTATCACAAAAGTGAGTACACCCCTCACATTTTTGCAGATATTTAAGTATATATTTTCATGGGTAGTCTGTGTGAAGCTTATATAACAGTGTAACTTTATTCTTCCCTCAAAATAACTCAACATACAGCCATTAATGTCTAAACCACTGGCAACAAAAGTGAGTACACCCCTTAGTGAAAGTTCCTGAAGTGTCAATATTTTGTGTGGCCACCATTATTTTCTAGAACTGCCTTAACTCTCCTGGGCATGGAGTCTACCAGAGCTTCACAGGTTGCCACTGGAATACTTTTCCACTCCTCCCTGACAACATCATGGAGCTGTCGGATATTTGAGACTTTGCGCTTCTCCATCTTCCACTTGAGGGTGCCCTAAAGATGTTCTATTGGGTTTAGGTATGGAGACATGCTTGGCCAGTCCATCACCTTTATCCTCAGCCTCTTCAAAAAAGCAGTGGTCGTCTTAGAGGTGTGTTTGTGGTCATTATTATGCTGGAACATTGCCCTGAGACCCAGTTTCCGGAGGGAGGGGATCATGCTCTGCTTCATTATTTCACAATAAATATTGGAGTTCATGTGTCCCTCAATGAAATGTAACTCCTCAACACCTGCTGCACTCATGCAGCCCCAGACCATGGCATTCCCACCACCATGCTTGACTGTCGGCATGACACACTTATCTTTGTACTCCTAACCTGATTGCCACCACACATGCTTGAGACCATCTGAACCAAACAAATTAATATTGGTCTTATCAGACCATAGGACATGGTTCCAGTAATCCGTGTCCTTTGTTGACATGTCTTCAGCAAACTGTTTGCAGGTTTTCTTGTGTACAGACTTCAGAAGAGGCTTCCTTCTGGGGTGACAGCCATGCAGACCAATTTGATGTAGTGTGCGGCTTATGGTCTGAGCACTGACAGGCTGACCCCCACCTCTTCAATCTCTGCAGCAATGCTGACAGCACTCCTCTGTCCATCTTTCAAAGACATCATTTGGCTGTGATGCTGAGCACGTGCATTCAGCATCTTTGGACGACCAACACGAGGTCTATTCTAAGTGGACCCTGCTCTTTTAAAATGCTGGATGATCTTGGCCACTGTGCTGCAGCTCAGTTTCAGGGTGTTGGCAATCTTCTTGTAGCCTTGGCCATCTTCATGTGGCGCAACAAATCGTCTTTTAAGATCCTCAGAGTTCTGTGCCATGAGGTGCCATGTTGGAACTTGTGACCAGTATGAGGACCAGTATGAGAGAGTGTGGGAGCTGTACTACAAAATTTAACACATCTGCTCCCTATGCACATCTGAGACCTAGTAACACTAACTAGTCATATGACATTTTGGAGGGAAAATGACAAGCAGTGCTCACTTTGGACATTTAGGGGTGTAGTCTCTTAGGGGTGTACTCACTTTATTTGCCAGTGGTTTAGACATTAATGGCTGTATATTGAGTTATTTTGAGGGAAGAATAAATTTACACTGTTATAAAAGCTGCACACAGACTACTTTTCATTGTGTCAAAGTGTCATTTTGTCAATGTTGTCCCATGAAAATATATACTTAAATATCTGCAGAAATGTGAGGGGTGTACTCACTTTTGTGATACACTGTATATATTTTATATACTGAATTGAAATGATGGAGTCCACATGACCTAGGATTATTATATATTATATATTGTATTGATTGATCATTATTGATATAATAACAATATTGTAAGAAATAATAGAAAATTGCATAGACTCCAACAAATCACCATCATTATAAGATTAGGTTCTTTATTTCTCTTTTCATTATTTCAGTCTTTAAAATGAATGCCTGATTGTCTTAATTGTAAAGAGGTAGTATAAATGTCTTTCATTTTGTACTTTGCATTTAATTTAATACACTGTGTGTTAAATGCACACATTACTGGTAATTAAAACTCAAAGCAACACCATCACTGTAATGACTGTGCTTAAAAATAATTAGAATCATAATATTGTTATTGTTATTCTGATGACAATTTCCCCCCTTTTTTCATAAAAACTTGTAGTAGGTGTTAAGCCATCTGACACAGGTAACAGGTAACTGACTTATCCATCAGCTTTTCCTCTGAATGCAGTTAAATGTCATTATATTCCCAGCTCTCACTGCTCATTTGCAATGTTGTAATCACACCGTCTCCAGCCAATCCTAATGAGAGCCTTTAGAAAAAAGAAAGAGGTTACATGCACAAAGAAGTCTCAGACAGATGAAACAGCTGGCCTTTTTGTATTGTTCGTGAGACATTCTCTTATATGTCAGGGGATGGCAAAGGATGGGTCAGGTTATAGTTAAATGGCCATTAAATGAAAGGTCATTCATTGATTATTTATGTAGAGTTACAGCATTTATGAAGGCAGTTTCTCTGGAAAGAATCTTATGATTATCATCTTTGGAAACCTGTAAAGGCAAGCAAAATGAGACCAAAACACCACCAGGATTTAGAATGACTGAAATGACAGAACTGTGTGCCAGACAGCTTCCCTAGCTTACATCAGGAAGTGACTAAATTCTGAACTGCTCTTACATAATACTTTCATGCTTTCATGTCAAGGAAAAGCACACGAGCACTTTGCTTGTGGATGAAAGCCATGTGAGAAATCCATTGTGCACTCATATTAAGCAATTAGGAGCTTCCAAGCTTTCATGTTCATAACCTTTGTTGTCCTGAAAGAGAAACCAAATGCAGGGGAATATTTCTTAAATAAAGGGTCTTATCACCTGCAGTTGCACAGTTGGGATTGACAATAGTTTTACTGATGTATTCACAATTGATGTATATCACGGCAGGGTAAGCGCAAGACCACCAGCATAAGACGGATGCAAGTGGATTAGTAGAGATGGCTCACCACTTTGTCTGCCTAATGGATGGAATGAAGCTGAAGGACATTTTATATAAGGCACAAGTTCTTTGGATATTTAGGGATACCATGGAAACAAAATTGACTGAGGGAAGCTTTTAGCCTTGAGTGTAGTCTTTTCTTCCAGTCAAGTCCTGATTTAACTACGGAGGTTTTAGACAGTCTTTTAGTGAGTCTATATCAGCTGGTTTGACACACACACACACACACACACACACACACACACACACACACACACACACACACACACACACACACACACACACACACACACACAAAATTCTGTTGCCTATGTATATGCAGTCAATAAAACAGAAACAATTATATGGTCAGTATCTCTGTTGTATAAGTATTTAAAATGTAATTCAAGAGTCAAATTCAATATTAATTTGGCTTAATACATTGCTCAAAAAAATAAAGGGTACACTAAAATAACACATCCTAGATCTCAATTAATAAAATATTCCATTTGAAAATATTTATTACATAGTGGAATGCGTTAAGAACAAAATAACATAAAAATGATCAATGTAAATCAAAATTATTACCCCTTGGAGGTCTGGATTTGGAACCATACTCAAAATCTCATACCA
>BRDA01050097.1:0-18171 GCA_036984385.1 Crenuchus spilurus
CTGAGACAGGAGAATATGTCTGAGTCAGAGGAGAATGTGTCAGAGACAGGGGAGAATATGTTTGAGACAGAGGAGAATATGTCTGAGTCAGAGGACAATATGTCTGAGTCAGAGGAGAATATGTCTGAGACAGGGGGGAATATGTCTGAGACAGGAGAATATGTCTGAGTCAGAGGAGAATGTGTCTGAGACAGGGGAGAATATGTCTGAGACAGGAGAATATGTCTGAGACAGGAGAATATGTCAGAGACAGGGGAGAATATGTCTGAGACAGGAGAATATGTCTGAGTCAGAGGAGAATGTGTCTGAGACAGGAGAGAATATGTCTGAGTCAGAGGAGGATGTATCTGAGACAGAGGAGAATATGTCTGAGACAGGGGGGAATATGTCTGAGACAGGGGAGAATATGTCTGAGACAGAGGACAATATGTCTGAGACAGGAGAATATGTCTGAGACAGGAGAATGTGTCAGAGACAGGGGAGAATATGTCTGAGTCAGAGGAGAATGTGTCTGAGACAGGGGGGAATATGTCTGAGACAGGAGAATATGTCTGAGTCAGAGGAGAATGTGTCAGAGACAGGGGAGAATATGTTTGAGACAGAGGAGAATATGTCTGAGTCAGAGGAGAATATGTCTGAGACAAAGGAGAATATGTCTGAGACAGGGGAGAATATGTCTGAGACAGAGGACAATATGTCTGAGTCAGAGGAGGATGTGTCTGAGACAGGGGGGAATATGTCTGAGACAGAGGAGAATATGTCTGAGTCACAGGAGAATATGTCTGAGACAGAGGAGAATATGTCTGAGACAGGGGAGAATATGTCTGAGAAAGAAGAGAATGTGTCTGAGTCAGAGGAGGATGTGTCTGAGACAGTGGAGAATATGTCTGAGACAGAGGAGAATATGTCTGAGACAGAGGAGAATGTGTCTGAGTCAGAGGAGAATGTGTCTGAGACAGGGGAGAATATGTCTGAGTCAGAGGAGGATGTGTCTGAGATAGGGGAGAATATGTCTGAGACAGGAGAGAATATGTCTGAGACAGTAGAAAATGTGTCTTGAGATAGAGGAGGATGTGTCTGAGACAGGGGAGGCTGAGATTATAATCATTTTCTGGAGGTTTAAATTGCTGGAGTCAAATTGACCCCAAAATAAATGATTTTATTAAATATGAAGGTAATAGGAGAGTTAAAAACATTTGTCATGCTAATGTTTAGTAGGATATTTCCAGGACAAAATCACCTATCTGACCTGACACTTATTTTTCACTTTGATATAGTATATCAATATACTGGACCCAAAAAAAATACAACTGCATTATTGTTTCTCTCAGTGAAGTGTTTTAAAGGCTGAAAATGTTAACTCAAGTTGTAACTGTAAAACATCTATTAGTGAAAAGTGGGATAAAAAATACTATATACAACTATTTACAACAAAAAACAAGTGCGAGGTTTCTTTTGTTGTCCACTTGGTGGCAGTGTTGGCAGAACTTGCTGCAATATGTGGCCCTCTCAGTGGCATCTTGCCCCTCCCACCTCACTACTTATACAGACGTGTATTTTAAAACATAATCAAGTCAAATTTGTAATTAAATGTAATTAAATTTAAATAATATTTTAATACGTTTTACTTGTTCTATCAGCATCAGTCTAAAACTAGAATACAGTTTCAATCCAGCACTTACGACATAAACTGAAGGTAATGCTCAACATGACTTTGTTTCTTTCTTGAATCACTTGTAATTAGATCCTGTTGGTGTGATTAGTGACTCCTGAGTGTTAACTGAATTACAGAATGTATTTTCACATTTGAAAAGGCAATATTTAAGGTAATTTTCTTGATCCAACTCAATTTACTAAAGTTAGTTCAACTTAATTGGATATCACATTTCTAAATCGTCAAAGTTCATTGAACATAAGTCAGTTTTGTTAACTGTACTTGCTTGACTTAAGCTGGTCCAACTTAAGTCCCTTAATGTTTATCCATACATGCTTTAGTTTAAGGACTACTCAACTGTCCTGCACAATATTAACACACAATGTCAAATGTGATAGCAGTCGGTGTACAAAAACAACCAGCTGTAAATTAAGAAAATGGTTAGTTCACTATTACAGGCAATTATAAAGAAGCAAAGCAGCTAAACATGGTATTTAAAATGGTTAGGCCAAGGTAGAATACTACTGACTTTGGGTGATTTGGGACGACTTAGGGTTCAGAAACTTAGAGTTCAGAAACGAGTATTTGGTGGAATAACCACCACATTTAAGATGTTCTACACCAGCTTTTCACATTACTGTTGAGTGGCTTTTTGACACTCCTGCCACAAACATGCAGGCAACTGAGCTTTATTTGATGGCTTGGGACAATCCATTTTTTTCTTGATCACACTCCCAAGGTTTTCAGTGGTGCTCAGGTTTGGAGACTGGGCTTGCTATTTTGCAGTGGTTTCTTAACTTTTTAATATTTTAAATATTACAAATGTGATGCAAGGAGCCATTTAAATGTGCATCCAAGTGCATTCAAATGAAAGAACTGCATACAGTAGATTGCTTTACATTAGACCTGCTTTATTTATGAATGCAGTTCTTTAGGATGCAGGATCACAGCATAGATGTACAGATGTAGAAAACACCCCTTATTATCTTTCACATGATCTTTTTGATGTTTTCTTTAGCATGAACATGAGCCAGCTATACAACTTTGAATTAGGGATGTCCCGATCCGATCTCAAAGATTTTTTTAACTGATCGGTACCGGCTTTTCTGAACACGAACCTAAGCCCGATCTTTGTCGTAAACAAAGGAGTCGTAAAACGAGAGCAGAGCTTGTATCAGAACGTGATTATAATGTCTGCTGTGTGGAATTACTTCAAATTAGAAAGCGATACGAGTCCAACAGCGAGGTGTAATGTCTGCAATATGAGTGTTTCACGGGGTGATAGTAGCAGATCTGCATTTAATACAGTGACGTGCGGTGAGGTTCATGGTTGGTGAGACACTGACTCCTTTAGAGTCGGATTTACAAACATATAAACCCAAAAGGGAGCTTATTCAATTGGCTGCTGGTTATTTCATATCTCATCAGCGTTCTTCACACACACACACACACACACACACACACACACACACTCACACACACACACACACACACACACATACACACATACACACACACACACACTCTCTAACACACGTAAGGTACGTATTAAAGGTATGTAAAGATAAGAAAAAACATTACAATTACAGCAGCGAGAGAAAGCGGCATTTGCTCTGCACCCTCCGTGCTCTTTACTCTCACTTGCCTCTGTAAAAGAGCAGCAACAAGCACCCGCTGGCTCACGTACGCCCCCCTTCAGTGCAGCAGAGTACTGCCCTGCCTATTAATTTTAGTACTACAAATTTAATACGGCACCTAAAAAATAAACATTTAACAGAATACAGTGAGTTCATTCAGACAGCTCAGTTAAAGGCTGTACCTAAGCAATCTACACTATCAGAAAGTTTTAAAAGAAAAGTTCTCTCGAGACGGCGCTATGGCCAAGAAGATCACAGAGAGGGTCACTGAATTCATTGCTTTGGATGACCAGCCGATCGTTGTGGTAGAGAATACAGGTTTTCGGCGTCTTTTAGAGCTTTTGTAAACACTTAACAATAGTTTGGAAGATGGCCATTTTTTCCCCCTAAAGCATTGCTTAAATATAAACATTGGATTAATTTTATGAACTATAATGTAATGTGTGCACTGTGTGAAGAGTATTATCTAGTTCTTATCTAGAAAATAGAAGTATCGGTTTGAGACTCGGTATCAGGAGACACTAAAAAATTAATGACTCGGATCAGATCGGGAACAGAAAAAACGTGATCGGGACATCCCTACTTGAATGTGTATGAACATTGTTGAAATTTCAAAATATGCTGTCTACACCCCAGTCACATACAGAAGCTGAAAAAAATCTATTTTGAATTCACTGTTTTCTGATGTCACAAAAGCCTGTACATACACCCCCCTTTCAGCCTATAGACTGTTAACCACTCAAGTTGATGTTTTAGCCTGTACTGTCCTTAAGAGAAGCATAAACATAGCAGCCAATCAGAAAAGAGCTTATTTACATACAGTATCTGTCAAGTTTTTTTTCTACATTGTATATAAATACTGAAGTTATCCAGACTATGAAGGAACACATAAGGAATCGTGTAGTAAACTTAAAAGTGTTAAACAAACCAAAACACGTTTTAGATTCTTCAAAGTAGACACACAACTGATGTCTGAAACACATTAAGAGGCAAGAAATGCAAGGAATGAACTCTTGACAAGGCACAGCTGTTAACTGAAAGCCATTCCAGGTGACTACTTCATAAAGCTGCCTGAGAAAATGCCAAGAAAGCTGGCATCTAAGCAAGAGGAGCCTACTTTGAAGAATGTAAAATATAAAACATATTCTGGTGTGTTTAACACTGTTTTGTTTACTAAAATGAATAAAAGCATACAAACATAAAACATAGAATACAAGATAAATGTATAATATGGGCTGTTTAAAAAGACAATCATTTAAAATGGTATGGTTATCAATAGGTATTATATGCCAGTATGTCTTCACAACCACTAAATGTCCCATCCCTAGTTGTGTGTGTGCGTGTGTGTGTGTCTGTGTACATGAGTGGGCGTGTGGGCCAGTGTAGCTAAAGCTTGCTTCCTATGTTGAGTTAAGACTGGAATGTGCCTCCTCTTCCCTCCTGCTTTAACCTATGTGCCTCGGCAGCCTCCAGCAGGCTCCAGTGGGATTTGGCCCCGGGGCTGTGAAGGGAGGCTGGCGTTTTTCGGCCGCCTTTGTTTTCTCCCCTCCCGCTAATTTCCAACCACACTCTCTCTCCGCCACTGTCAAGTTCAAGGATATCCTCGATTGCCCGACTGCAGGTCATTTCCTGGGCTCTCCGATGCCAGCTCTGATAGGCCCCTCCCTCTCCGCCACCGGCCCTACACACACTCGCTAAAGGGATTAAAGTCACGTGGGCACCGTATGAAAATAAATCTACAGCATTACATTTGGTTATGCTAAGAGTTCTGCCATGTTGCAAATCTTGGCCGCCTAAATGGAGAAAAGGTCATTCCGTTTTTTTTTCCTTTTCCCCTTTTCCTCCCCATCTTTGCTGACAGAGGATAAAATCCCGTGTGTCTTCTTCTGGTCTTTCTCTTGATGTATCATGACATCATGTGTCTACTTGAGCAGAAATGGAGGATGGAGATTGGCTAGTTGTGACACACAACCTGAATCTGTCTGCCTGGAAATAAGAAAGGGAAAACATTTCCCACCCCAAGCAAAAAAGATTAAATTAAACTAGTTTGCCCCGGATGGTTCTGGAGCGAACAGAAAAAAAAGAAAAAAATGCAGGTGAAAGGAAGCAAACATGCAAAGAAAAAGCTTTTCGTTTGAGTCCAGTTTCCCAGCTAGCAGCTTTAGAGGGCCTCCTCAAATGATAACAGTACTGTTTTTATAGGTTTAATCACTTATAAATGTATGCTTTCTAAAATGATAATTACTGCTTTCTGCAAAATGAACATTTCTTATAATAATGAAGTAAATTCAGGCCTTCTCAAAGCATAACTGAGGTAGGAAATGAGAATAAAACCCTATCATTCTCATCAATGATTTGAGAAGAATAATTTAGCATGCTAAAGCCATAAACAATTACTTTTTTTGCAATAATTCTCATCCGTTTCTAATTAATTTGCTGAAAAAATATATCCAAGAAATGCACTTCTGACTTCAGTTAGTTCACCCAAGATAATTACAAAGTTAACAGGGTTTGCTCATTTAAGCCAATATGCGTATAAAATCAAATCTGCATGTTTTGATCTCCACATCTCCCTAATGGTGGGAAACATTTTAATTACAAGCCTGGAATTAACTCTCCACAAATAATTAGCATTCCGAAGGAACTTATAAACTTTCCTCACTAATTGTGAAGCATTAAAAAAAAGGCCAAACATAAACCTGGACATTTCTAAAAGGCATTACTTCATACTCCTTTGTCTCTAACTATAGGACAGAGCACACTGTATGTCCATATGCATTCATTATGTGTCCATCTGCTTGCACACGGCTTCAGATGCACATCATCTTTATCACAGTTGTGCAGAACAGTATCAGCCACAGGCATTATGTAAAACAATGGATTATGGTAAAGGTGTGTATGAATAGTCCAGTGTTAGGGTGGAGGGGGGTTGCTATATAGGGTCTGTATGCATGTTGCTGTCTCTCCATATGTCCATCCATCACGCCGTCTATAGGTCTATCAGCCCAGCGCTCTGGCGAGCGAGGGGGAAAATAAATTTAGCCCCACTTTAAAAATGCACATACATTTCCATACATTGGGGGGTGACTTAAAGGGGCTTAAACCCATTTTCCCCAACCAAGCCAAAACACCAACACAGAGAAGATAAATGCGGCTGTCCCTTTTTCTCAGCCGCTGCTGAAAATCTCCCCATCGCAATATTTATCTTAATAAGAGCGGCACAGTGACAGGGCCTGCTATTACACACACAACCTCACCTGCGCATTTTTTAATCCTCTGATGCATTATGATACAATCTGGAAGCATCCCAAACGAAGATGTGTCTGCTTTACTGGGGATGAAAGTGTTTCATGCTTATCGTCACTGTCGTAACAAAACCTCACATCTCCAAAACGGTAACTTTACAGAAGCGAGTTAATGATAACAAGAGTTTGTTAATGTTAACAATGTTAATGTAACATGATTTTAATTCCAGTCATTTTGCTCCAATTCTGTTAGGCCATTCATCATCGCTGTCGAGAGAAAACCTATATACAGTGAAAGGTTTTAGGCACCCCTAGACAGTTAGATTCAAATAGTTAGTCAGAAAATAAATCCTAATTAAAAAAAAAATAATAATAAAAAAAATTAATTAATAATAATACATATGTATGCTAATGTGTTATTTTAACCATTTCCAAAACTCTCCTCAAGGTAGTCCAGTATTATCTGTAATTTTCATTCAGTATCTACACAGTAAATCTGCCAGTGTTAAAGCAACACTATTAGAGTTAAATTAACACTGAGAGTGTTACATTTTGACAACCTCAATGTTAATTTAACTCTAATAGTGTTGAAGTGTTGATTTAACACTGACATATTTACTGTGTAGTTTGGTTAAACAATACTTAATTAAGACTGCTGATGGCTTTAATAAATCCATACAATGGCTGATGAGACTATCTGGAATCAAACACTGAACTTCAGACTTGCTCACAAGATATGAGTTACTGTTTTTCAAAACAATAAATTCTAGTTTTTAATGTATTTGTATTTACAAGTAAAAACAGTTCATACCAAGACATAAATGTTTTTAAATAGCATGTTTAAATACCAAAGACTTTTTGCACAGTGCTGTACACATATATGCATTTCAGAGCACAATTTACGTAGCAATATCAGAATACTATGACCACCCCCAGTTTGGAAGGAACTCAGCCTTGGATGTCACAGATGTCATATGACAGGGTTTACTGCAGGTATAAATAAGCGAGCACACCAGTCAGTTGTAGCAGAGTGCACAATTATTGTCATGAGCAAAGAACATGATTACACTGATGCCCTGGTAGCAGCTTAGAAACCCCAAATGGATTTCTCGTACATTGAGTGCCTCCCAATAACATAACAGTGGTGCCCTACAGGCCATTGATGCCAGACAAAAACAACAACTCTGATGAGTGGTACAGAGCAATTCATCTAATACAGTCCTTTTACACTTTTACATTTTATTTTAAATTCAGTAGAGTGAATGTGCATTCAGATGAGCATATGTTTGTTCTCTGTAGTGAACACTAGTTTAACCAGGGTGGACAAACCTTTGGATGCAAGAAAATATTGATCACACATTATTGTATGTCCACTTTAAGTGTTTGTGTATTTATTTATCTATTTATTTATTCTACAAAGAAAGAAAACATGTAAAGTTAGTTTTTTAAGTTTTAGAGATACAAGGCTTCAGATTTAATTGAACTATTTTATTAAAAAATCATTTTTGGTTCATTTCTATTGGTCAGTTCACCATGTAATGTAAAGAGTAGCTGGTGATTTCAAAGCTGTTTATCAGCTGTGAAAAGCAACGTAGTGCTTATCAGCATCCACAGCTTTAATTTATTTGTGCACTGTTGACTTGTGAGGTATTTTAGTTACATGGTAGTTGTAGGTGAATTATGTGGTACAACACTGATTTTTTTGTTGTTGTTTTTTTGCTTTAGTTTGTTTGTCTAAAGCAGCACACTTGAGCATCACCTAAACATCGCAAGCCCCACATGCAAGCCTAGCGGTTAAAAATAATGAACAAGTCCTATCTCCAGCTTGAAAGAGCTGCTGCGAGCTACTAATAGATGAAATATATATATTTTTTCTTACCGTTTGGCTTTAAAAAGTTCCATTTTGTTCTCCCCAGGGCTCCAAACCAAATCCCCTGGGGACAGCGCACGTTAAGATATTTTATTTATTTTATTTATTTATTTTTTTCCTAAACTTGAAATATTCTGCCTAAGCTGTCTCCAACAGAGAAAGCTCTCTCTCTCATTAGAATTGCATCAGGAAGGGTGTGAAAAAGTGATGCACATACACAAAAAGGGGGCTCCTATCTTTTCCCAGCATCTTTTCTACACAGAGAGGAGGGAAAGAGGTGAGAGAGGGCGAGAGACATTGAGAGTGAGAACAAGAGAGAAAGAGAGAGAGATAGCACACATCACGTAGCGAGAGAGCATGACGGAGTGGGCTGCCATCCTGCCACCTCAACCTCCAAACACGGAGACTATCAAGCCCCACTGCCTCACTGGCCACTGCATCACTCACACACACAGACACACAGACACACACAGAGACACACACACACAGGCTTTACTTATAAATTCAGATCTCCTTTTCAACTAAACTGAAAACTTTTCAACCCAACTCATCCCTGCCCTCCCGCATTTAGGCTATTCCGAAAGAAATAAACATGATGTGAATGATTTACATTTATGAGTTGGTACAGCCCACAGGCATTTGTTTTAGAAATTACAACCAGCTGTAAACATTGGTTCTTTGGGGTTTTTTTCATGTATAATCCAGTAAAAGAGAACACTGTCCATACTCATGTTTACATAAGCTAAGTAGGGCTGCATAATATGAACAGAGCAGCAAAACTGTGATAATATTGCTTTGCCTTTAAAATGTGCCTTGACATTTCCCTTAGAGTTACATTTAATTGCATATGTTTGGCAGCTTTACTCAAACACTATACTACATTAACCTTAAAATGCATATTTGATTACACAATGAACTATGCAAAGAATTACATTTACATTCTGTTTTAGCATGTTCAGGTCTGCAATTCTGACCTTTTTCTATTGCATTTAATGTTAATGGACAAAAAAACAGCAGAAATCATAATTAAAATACCTGAATTAATTCATCAAAACGACTTTTAAGGATTAAAGACTGTCCTGATTATCTGCTATTAGTATATCTAATAATATACTAATGTGAGCATAAGTATATATTTATATCTTAACATATTTACATAAGCAAATAAAACAGATCTATCTATCTATCTATCTATCTATCTATCTATCTATCTATCTATCTATCTATCTATCTATCTATCTATCTAGTTGTGTGTGTGTGTAACTTTATTTATCAAAACAGCAAACAGATCACAAGCTAACCCAAGTTCAGCAGTGCAGCCCAGTGACTGGCACTTTGTGAAGGAGTACACAGCAAAATCTCTCAGTGCTGGAGTTACTCTGCATCGTCCCTGTCTGAGCAGTTCCCACAGGCCCTCAACACAGATGTGTTGTCCATCAGCACCCTGGGCATGATGATAAATTAGCGTTAATGGACTTATGATACACTATACTGTATTTTGATCCACCATATTTACATCTGCCTTGTGTGAATGGATAAGCATGTTTCTGGACACTCCAAAGAAAACACTGGCAACTGGAGCCGATAAGACAGCAAAGGACCTGGAGACATTCTCTGGATGTGATTTCAACCCACAGAGAGAGAGAGAGAGAGAGAGAGAGAGAGAGAGAGAGATGTAGGCCACTTTCTTTTTTTTGGGGGGGGGGGATTTTTACAGCTCTGTGGGTGTATGTGTGTGTGTGTAGATGGTACCCTTTTATTACAGCAATGGAGAGGGAGAGAGAGATCTTATTACCTGAAGCTGTATACAGACATGTGTTTCTCATGAAGGGCCATACCGAATCAAATTAATTCTCTGAAGTTCCATGGTGAGAGCTACCCTTCTCTTTGAAATTGGGCATACCGCCTTCCATAATCAATAAGTCAAGCTATCACAAGCTACATGCAACAAACCCTGTGGCATTTCAGATGAAAAAACTCCAATTTACTCCTAAATTCCCGGCTCACATTGTAAATTTGGGCAGGCCTGAAAAAGCATTAGAATATGTTAAATCGAGCAAGCTTTTTGAAAGGGCCGATGCTGGACATGCTTCCAAAGGAGTGGATGAAATATTTACATGTTGAATTAGGCTGCCGACAGCCAGAGAAGTGAACAGACATTCATGCTTCAGGCCTCTTTGGCAAAATCTGAAAACATGCGCTGCCTGCTTGCAAAGAGAAGGTTGAAAGTGTTCAATGCTTTAAAGAGACCATACTGTGAAAAAATCAACTTTCCTCATTTTTTTAGTTAAAAGCGTCTGCTATAGTATGTAAACATTGTTCAGGTTCTTAAATGTACTGTTAACTCCTTATTCCACACAGTCTACACAATGAAATGAAGCTGCAGAAATAGTTTGTTTTGAAGTCCAAGTTTTTGTGACATCACAAACAGCCTCATCTTTTCAGCCTTTAGTAATTTGCCCCACCTGTTCACAATGAAGATGTGGTTGAGTTTTAATTTAGGTACATTTCAAAGCAGCCAATCAAAACAAAGATTATTGATAGTCTTACAGGCACACTACCAAAAATAGCCTGTTAGGTTGGAAGGCTAGGAAATGTTTTATAAATGAATTATTATTGAATTTTTTATACATAAAATGACAAGATATGAGCTCTTTAAAAAAATAAACAGGTCTGTGTGACACATATCATCATGCTTGTATACATATAGGCCCAAATTAATATTACTATAAACACTGTATTATTATTTGAGATTATTTAATTCACTTTAAGATGAACCGACAAGAGGAAAATTGACCAAGATGACTGTAAAACTGCATTCTGGGCATGTTTGTGTGTGTTATGTGTGGGAGTGAGTGGCGTATGGGTAAAAGGGTTGATGGCTAAAACGTGCTGGGATCGTAATGCAACATGGCACCGTGAACACTAGTGGGTGCAAACTCTTGGCAGAGGACACTTTGATTTTCAAATAGGCTGCTTCACACAAGACATTTATATGCTCTCGATGAAAAATGACATATGTTTCCCAGACAACTGTGATGGCTGAGCACCATGACAACAAAAGCAAAACACTGGCAGGCCTAAAACAGGCAGGAGAAAGCTTAGCGGGCCAGTGTTCTCCACCAAAGAACAAATGTTTAAAACCATGATAAGACAAAGCAGTAGGGCTGCTTAAGATCCACTAATTCCAAACCTGTTACTAACATTTAGCGGAAGACACTCTAAGTGCAATAATCCATAAAGATTAAAGCAATGTGAAGTAACCTGAGCTCTGAGATCGAACGGCAGCAATTAAGACGTCAGAATGGCGGGCTAATTGTGTTCAGACTCATCAACAGATCAGTAGTAGAGGATAACAGGGATACCAAGAGGGGAAACAGTTCAAAGAGAACCTTAAGTGTTACCATAAAGTCAATCTCTCATTACACAAGACCTTAATTAACTCTGGAATAATGAAAGAGGGAAAAAAAAGCAGTGCCAACAGGAAAAGGTGCTAGCTTAAGGTGGTATTAGTTTCTGTATCCAGTGTAAAAATCCCTCTGTGGATACTGAACATGCTGTATAATAGGAACATAGGCTAAATGCACATTCACTATTGTTATGGCAAAAAAATTGAAACAATAAATTATAATGTAATCAGTCAAAATATGTTAGCTTCTTGTTTCTTGTTTCACAAGAGCTACAAAAGACTACTAACAAAAGAAGCTTTTATGTGCTAGCTATCATTGCAAACTTGCATCCAACAAAATCAGACTGTTAGGAAATCTCTGACTGCTTTGTTTTCGTAGAGTATGGTGTATTGTTACCTTTAAAAATTAACAAAAGTACAGAGACTCAGGCTCCAAAATACAATTAGCTACATAGTATACTTTTCCATTGATTGTAAGCTAGATTAGGCTAACAGAACTAAATGTAAACCTAAAGTGTAATCAGTCTGAAACTAAAGAAGCAAACTTCACACAAGACTTCATCTGTGGATAAAATAGTAAACTGTTCTTTGTTTTGTGTTTTGATTTTTTCATATTACTAGGAATGATAATTCTAGATCATTTTATATGTGACCAAGCTTGGATCAGAGAAAGAAATGCACCACTGGACTTGGTTTATGGATCTTTAAGTGCTATACAGTAGAACCTCAGTTTTCATCATTAATCCGGTCTAAAATGCCTGACAAAAACAATAACTGAAGCAATATTTCCTATAAGAAATTATGTAAATCCAGTTAATCTCTTCCAGACCCTCCAAAATATTAACAAAAATACATTTTATATAAAATAACTACAGTTTTACATATAGAACACAATGAGAAATAAATACAAAAGACTAATGAATTGGATAAATTAATATTTAGCATGACTGTTATGGGTTTACGCTCTGTTTTAGAGCATGCCGGTGTGGTCCAGTCAGCAGCCTTTGTTTTGCACACCCATTCTCGAGGTTCTTAGCCGCTATTTGTTTTCACACCCATTTTCAGGTAGCGCTACACACCATCGCTTAAGTGTGACATGTTTTGGTTTGTTTTGAGCATTGTCAATGAGAAACAAAGCCAGATAAACAACAAGAAACAAAGCCAGAAAAACAACAAGAAACAAAGCCAGAGAAACAACAAGAAACAAAGCCAGAGAAACAACAAGAAACAAAATCAGAATGAACGACGAACGCGTGGATGGATGCTTTGTTATCGTGAAATTAATTGCAAGTCATGTGGGCACGCTGATGAAAACTGGGTGGATGAACGATAACTGGAACAAAATTTCCACAAAAAAAGTTGACGATAATCGAATTGTATGATAACCAGGGCAAACAATAACCGAGGTTACACTGCACACATCAAAGTAAGCTGAATTGTATTCACTGTAGGCTCAGTTACACTAAATAGCTGATATTCTATTATACTCTGCTAAACACTGTACTGCTGCTTATTTCTAAAACCTTATTTTTCAGAAAGCACATAAGAAGGCAGGAACATTGAGCAAAGTCATTCAACAACACCCTATAAATAGAGTGCTTCGTCAGAGTCACAGTTCTGCCATCCAGTAAGGGCAGACGCATCTAAGAACAGGGCAGAAGACAGGCTTTATTCACATAGTGTCACGGACGCTGCTATTCTGGCTCACGGCTCCGATTTCACGTTAAAAGCAGCACAAATTGCGGCCTTAGTGCTAATGACACCATTGGAATGCTAATGGCTTTGAATTTTTTGCGCGGCAAAATCGTTTCCCCTTCTCTCTATCCTGTTGATTCGGTGGAGTACTTTTTTTCCAGGGACTGCCAGGGTTTGAGTTACGACGAGCTTGGTCGTGCATCGTCGATCCCCTAATCCTACAGGAACAAAGAGACTTATTCCAGAGCTCCACGAGACGGCAGCGATGAATAAATTAAACAGCTGTGAAAGAAAAAAGGGGCTTTTGCTGATGCGAGCGAAGCAGAAAGTAACCCAAAGTGGCACCTGTAATGAAGGGAGTGGAGGAATTACCTTCTGCATGGAGCTGGGATCAAACAAATACAGTAATCGCCCCTCAAACATCTCCGTCTCTAGCCCCATGTGGCATCCCTCCTTCTCTCTCTCTCTCTCTCTCTCTTTCGCCCTCCCCCTTCACTCTATCCTGTTCCCTCACCCTCAGTCTCCTCTTTTTCTTTTTTTTTTCTCTTCTGAAAGATTTTGTTGCTTTCCTGCACCGCTGTTTTCAGGCCTGCCAGCGAGTTTTGCTCCGCAGTGGGCCGGGACTATGCCGGAGTGAAAGAAAGGCCCGTGCGTTTGGATCCACATGAAACAGAGAGGGATTACTCTGACAGGGCCTTGCATCTGGCACTCAGCGCTATATCTTACCTTTAATTCACTCAGGCCCAGCACTAGCCCTGGACCATATATCATCTACACTCATGCACTGGCATGGGTGCCACCTAATATTCATTTTTTAGGTTAATTTTTAGGTGGAAATTGGGTTAGCAGCTATATATGTAAAAGTGCTCCAGATTACTGTTTGAACATTTCATCTATTTATTTTGTTACATAATGATGAGATAGATAGATAGATAGATAGATAGATAGATAGATAGATAGATAGATAGATAAAGAGAGAGAGAGAGAGAGAGAGAGAGAGAGAGAGAGAGAAATAGATAGATAGATAGAGAGAGAGAGAGAGAGAGAGAGAGAGAGAGAGAGAGATTTGGAAAAAAAATCCTGGGACACCAACTCATTCGTTGTTTCGTCTGAAATCTAGGATAATTAATAGTTAAAAAAATTTTTTATCTTGCTTTGGATTCTTGTTTCTACTATTCATGGAATGCTTTCTATTAGATTTCTGAGCATTGCTGTGAGGATTTGATTGTGTTCAGTGAGAAAAGTGTTAGTGAGATCAAGATGTTGGAGGATCACCACCCCACATAATTCCAAAAGTATTGGATGGCTCAATGCTGGGGGGCTTTAATATTCCTCTAGCCCATGCCTGGCATTAGGTATGGTGCCAATAAGTTCATATTTATCTGCTCCAGAGTCCTACTCTATTGGCAGTAATTTTCTACAGACACTGGACAAGCTATGTGTGTGTTTGTATGTGTGTATGTGTGTATTTGAACATCTGTGTCAGCAATGGGTGCAGGTAGATGAATGCACAAGGGGTGTCCACAAACATTTGGACATACAGTGTATGTCTGTTTGTCTGTCAGTATATCAGTATATCCCTCTATCCACTTAAAACTGGTCTGGTTTGAAAGGTTTTTAGTGTGCACTACAAATAAAGGTTTCTAAATGGTGCTTTGGTTTTGGATGTGCAATTTTAGGAAAATCTAATAAAACATTGTGTGGATGTTCTTTAAATGTGAAAAAGTCTTTACACTTTCGTATCCTGTTTACAAAAAAAAATCTCCATTAACAAACTATCACTGGCATTTCTGAGCATTGTAGCCGTACTCTGGAAGTGAAACTTTAAGGTGCACTAAAATCTAACCTTTGTTGAGGCAGACAGAGGAAGGACAGAGGAAGAACTGGCTGGCAAACATAAAAATTGGAGAACTCTCCTCATGCCTGATCTGTTTGCTGCCATTCAGCAGAGGCCACTGTGCAGAACCATGTTAGCTGCTGTATCTGTCCAGTGTACCCTGTGAGCAGCCAGGTCCAGGGACTAAACTGAACATGTAACCAAAGGTAGTGATAGACTTATTTAGTATTGTGATATTGAATTTCATCATTACACACTCAGGCTTTAGTTAAAACAGCAGATTCTCCAACTCTGACCTCACATCAATCAACTCCACATGTTCCAGTACAGCCTCTGTCCTAATTAACACCATTCACAATTTGGTCTGCATGTAAAACGCACAGACGTTGTTGAAGGTTGAAGGTCAGTGAGGGGCAGGTTAAGCTCATTAATAAGCAGAGAACTGTGAGTCTGATAGCTGGTGTCACTGTGGCCATGTGAAGTAGGCCATACTGATCACAGAAACCATAGTGGTAAAGGGAGCATATCTAATACACATTCAGCTCCAGTCACGGCAATCAGCAATTACAGAGAAGGTTTTAGTGACTGCAAATTAAATTACCATTTAAGAGAAGAGAGGGGGGAAAATTACATCCAACCAAAAGAGACCAAGCTCAGAGTGTGAGATTAGGTTTCAGGTATCGATTTTTAAACTGATACATTAGTGAACGTAATGCTTTCATAATTCCAAATAAACTGTCCTGTTGCAAAGTCTCAATAAGATGCACTGACAGTGTAACAAAGTTACAAAGTCATTTCAAACAAGCATCTTTTACATTACCGTTTACAGCAATAAGACAAAAAAGGGGGGAAATAACCCACAAAATATTATAAACGTGCTCCATAATGGTAATTTTGACAAATATTTTAATAGTTTGGTATTAAAGCTGTCAGGATTTATTATTCAAAAGAGTTTGTCTGGCTTATTTTTAACAATATATAATTTTCTCATCAGATCACTTGTTGACTAGTTGATTAGACTGTTAGATGATATGTTTAACAACTTTAGAAAACATTGTTAGTTGCCGCTTTAAATGTGTAGGCTGATTTATCTTAGGTTTTGTGGGAAATGGGCAAAATGGCCATGGGATGACCTGCATTAGATTTGTTGATTTGTTGAGAATGATTGTTTTTACCTTAATTAATTATTAGACTATCTGACTGATTAAACAGTAGATTTATCTATCTAATATATAACATAATTATTTATTATAAATGTGCTAAATATTTTCATTTTCTGTACCTAGGCAGCTAATTATTATTAATAATATTACTATTATTGTTTTTTATACAGTATATATAAAATCATACACTCATCACCAGATTACTTGACTGATAATGCATGTGATAGTGAGAACTGTATTTTGTTGTTTTTTTCAATCATTTTGAGGAATAAACGTCTGTTTCTGACTCAAAGCCCAAGTTTTTATTCTCAAAGAAACCAAAATATTTACTCTACATGACCAAGATTTTAAGGATCTAAGGTAAAAAAATATTTTTTTTCTTTTGCCTGTTTAGCTTGTACTGCTTGTTTCCTCGATGCTTAAGTGGTGTAAAATGGCAGATTTGTATAACAGACCAACAACAAAAAAATCTGAGCTAACCAGAGAAGAAATAAAAGTTTGTGTTCTCTCTCTCTCTCTCTCTCTCTCTCTCACCTCATCTTCTCTAAATACTTCTCTGCCTGCATCATTTTCTCTCTCGTCTCCCTCTCCTTCCCTGTCTTTCTTCCTGCCTTGCTCTCTCCTCATCTCTTTCATACCTTCTCTCTCTTCATCTCATTTTAATATTTCTCCCCATCTGTTTTTCTCTCAACTTCTCCTCACTCTCTCCTTGCTCACTACCTTGCTCTCACTCTCAACTCATCTTTCTCATTCTTTATTTCTCAATCTTCATCTCCTTCTTTCTCTGAATATTTATCGATCGTTTCTCTTTCTCCCATCTCCCTAGATGCTCTCCCTACTACCTGCTTTATCTCACTGTCTCTCATTATTTCTCCCACAGTCTCTTTTTTAACTGAATCTCTCTCTCTCTCTCTCTCTCTCTCTCTCTCTCTCTCACCACAAACCGCAGGCTGTTCGAGGCAGCTTAGAAATCTCTTACATCTGGAGGAGCTATAAGTCATGGGATTTGGCTTGACAGCCATGACAGGCAGAGGGGCAGCCAGAAACAACTGTCTTCCTATGTAGTGCTATTTGCACGGAGGCAGGAGAGGAGGAGCAGGCGCAGGAGCACATCCTTCTGCAGCAGATGCGAGCAACGGAAGCCCTTTCATTCTCCGCCAGCTGCTCCATGAATAGGCCCCCTAAATATTATATAGACAGTAGCTATCACTTCCAAACAGAAATTCCTGGCCCGTCTGCTAAGCTGCCGAGTGCATGAGGGCCCATTGTTCGGGTACAGGGGGTCACCAAGCGCTCTCGGCCCACTTACTCATCTGACAATTTCTCACATGTTGGCCTGAGATTTATGACGGCGGGGCCTGCACCCTGCTGCACGTGAATATGATACCATCTTCGGCCAGGGGCTTTTTTTTTTCTATTTTTTTGGGGGAAATTTATCCAAGGATCAGGCTGTGTGACTTTTAATGGGCAGGCTGGGAAAGATGGAAGACAGGGTTTGGAATTTACAGCAGCAGAGGTCCAATGCATTGTGCATGACACCCTGCAGTCCTTTCTGAGGTAAACAGGTGCACTGATGATTACTTCTCTCTAATCAGTTAACCTTAGTAGTGTTATTATTTTATTCTTCTGGGCACATATGTGCAGAGATTCAGTTAAATATA
>BRDA01050101.1:0-43751 GCA_036984385.1 Crenuchus spilurus
AATATTAGATGTTGGCATCTCCACATCACTGCATTCAGTTTTTATTCACAATTTGTTTAGTGTCCCAACTTTTTTGGAATCCGGTTTGTATATATAAGAAGGGGTGTCCACCTTTGGACATAGTGTATACCACATAAATTCACATAGACTGTGTAGTCTTTTCTCAACTATCTAAATTTGACACAAACTAGGTGAACGTCCGTCATAACAGTTTCAATTCTCACTTGAGGCTCTCAACACTATTCAATTAACCCTCATATTACGTTTGAGGTCAGTTTGACCCGATCCAATGTTTAACGTCTTTAAATACACATATAACATGACTTTTTTTTTGCTTTATATTTAATGACTTTTACTAATTGCATGCTGATAACTGAGTAAACATAAAATTAACATGATATGTTTTTTAGCATTCTGTACACGTATACATCAGTGTTTTTTGGAGTCAATTTGACCCCACACTGTTTTAGCTGTATAACATATAAAATATCAACATTTCAGAAAGTAGAACGTGTCTGAGATAGAGGAGAAAGTGTCTGAGACAGAGGAGAAAGTGTCTGAGACAGAGGAAAATAGGTCTGAGTCAGAGTAGACTGAAATTATAATAATTTTCTGGGGGGTTAAATTGCTGGGGTCAAATTGACCCCAAAAACAAATGATGTTATTAAATATGAGCATAATATGAGGGTTAATACATAACAGCTTTACTTTTCATTCACCTCCTCTCTCAGACACTTATCTTCCGTACTGTGCACTCTTCTCTCTACCCACTTCACCGTAAACCAGCCAATCAGAGCAGAGCTCATCAAAGTACTCATGAGGCCACCATAAAATATAAAATAGCTTGTTTCAGTCAAAATATTTGGATTATAAATGGGCATTTAAAACTGTAGACATCAGAGAACCTTTTAATATATTGAATATAAGTGCATTCAATTGCACCTTTAAATTCAGTAAATATAGAGAGTGCATTCAAATGAGCAGATATTTCTGTAAAGGATTGGGAATTGTTTTTCCAGGGGGTTGCATAAGTTAATATGTCCTGAATTTTAAAAGTCTTAAATGTCCTGAGTCTTAAACTATGAATGTCATAAACCAAAACGTGAAAAAAATACAAGAAAAATGACACTTGAGGCAGCCGTGGCTTAAAGTTAAGAGTCATTGGTTCAGTCTCCTGACCAACAGAACATTGATATGCCCTTGAGTAAGACTCCTAACCCCCTACTGCTCTCTATGCACTGCAGATGATGGGGCTGCTCACTGCTCTGGCATGTGCTCATTGTCCCGTAGTGTGTGTTCACTAGTGTGTGTATGTGTGTTCACTGCACGGATGGGATAAAGGTGGAGGTCAGATTCTCATGTGTATAGCAGGTAAAAGGATGGTTCTTTCTGACACTTTATTCTCTTGAATCCTTCAGGCCAAAGTACACTTCAACAAGCTGCTGAGTAAGAACCAGGAGCTGAGCTTTAACATTAATGACATGCTCCAGCAGAGGACCACCCTGGTTAGCAGATGCCAGGAAGTCAAATAAGGAGCTCCAGCAGCAGCAGAACATCATGGGAGATGTGGTGCAGAACTTCATGATTGCCTATGACCAGAGGTGCGCTAACAGTCAGGAAAGACTAGTGTTGTATGGAAAGGACTGAGCTAATTTAGGTGTCTATTGAGTTGCATTATTTGTTAGCATTATTTGTTAGTAATGCATTAGCTTTACAGTTTTAAACAAAAGAAGCAATATTTGGACTCCATACATGTCTCAGCTGATTCATTCCACCTGGAGAAAGTGGAAAATAGTGTAAATATGATTGTTGAGTGAACTGTTCCTTTAAAGGTGCCCTACAGTGGTAAACTGTATTCATGTTGGCATATCTGAATAAGGAGTTCAGTCATGGACCTTAAAAAGCATGAACAATGTTGTCTCCGCCTTTAAATGTGAATCAAATATAAACAAATTAGCATGAAACAACAGGCTGATTCAAAAATTCTAGACTATGATGTCATATTCCTTTTCACCCCAAAATGTACATACACCAACCACACATCCACCATTACAGTTTCATAAATGAGCTTGGGCAAACATCCCGTCAACACCATCCATTCATAACAACTTTTCTCTACACGCAACTCCTCTCTCCATTAAGTCTCTTCCATATCATACACATCTTCTCTGTTCTCTCTCTATTTCTTTCCTCAGTTGTTCTCTCATTTTAGAGAAGCTATTTCATGTTCAACATAAAACAAAAAAGCAAAAAATTACCCCATGAATAAATACAACTCCCATAGGTACTGGATAATAAAATAGAAAAACAAACAAGTATAACGACTGTGTTGTGTGTACAGTTTATGTTACATGTTGATTTTAGGCGAGCCATTGCAGATCTTCACTGTAATCCAGTAAATCAGAGCAGAACTCTTCAAATTATTCATGGCCCCACCATAAAAGGTAAAACAACTTGTATAATTCCAATTGATATGGCTGTAAATGGGCATGTAAAACCACATCTGGGCATTTTTCATCACAACTAAAGTCACATACAGTACCTTCTATATCCAACTCCCCTGTCTGATATATTTGTAATCTATGGTGGATTATTGTTACTGTGTTCTTGTGAATATAAGCACTACACAGTAAATCTGCCAGTGTTAAATCAACACTATTAGAGTTAAATTAACACTGAGAGTGTTACATTTTGACACCATCAGTGTTAATTTAACTCTAATAGTGTTGATTTAACACTGGCAGATTTACTGTGTAGAAGAAGTCTAATCGCTGTTTCTGCCTCAGTCTCTGTACAATTTCCTAGTAAACATCACATGCTGGACACTGGAGCAAAATAAAGAATAATGAATAATTGTATAAATAAACTTTTTATGTTACACCTGGGCTGTAAACCAGCTAATCAGAGCAGAACTGTCACCATAACAGATCCCACACAAGGTCAAGCAAATGATCTCACCACACCATCCACTCAGCTTTTCTTTTCACTAAAATCCTCTCTTATACACTTCTCTTGCATAGCATGCAAATCATAATCAATGTTTTTTTTGTATCTGTTTTCTCTGTTTTTTAAAATCAGCTTTCTGTTTCATTTGCCACCCATTGTCTGGCACCCACGCTTTCATCGTGTGAGTGGTGCCCAGCTGTAAACATCCATTCAGAACAGAGCTCATTATAAATTATTCACGAGCTCACCATAAAGGCAAAATTGCTTGTTTGAGAAAGAGGCTGAATCATAGGGTTTTAAATGTGCATGTATAACTACATCTGGGCATTTTTCACCATAACCAAAGACACACAACCTGCTGTTTAGACGTCAGAGAGCTATTTATCCTGAACAGAATCAACTGGAAAATATCTAGGCCCCCTTTAATAGTATGCATATATACATGTATACATTATTTTTTTTAATATAATAAGTATTAACACAGGTGCATTTGATTGGTTCTGTGTGCAGGTCAGACACACTAACTCAGATCCAGACTGCTCAGGAGAGAAAACAGAAGGATGACACAGTTCATTATAAGGAAATGATGGAGCATGAACATGTTGTTGATCACAATATCAAACTCAGCAGCTTCATGCTGCAGAAGTCTCAGGAGAAAGAGACTGGAAATGAGGGTGAAGAGGCCAGAAATAGAAGTATGAGTGACTTTCCTTTGGTTATTTTTTTATTTTGAGGCTATTTGCGGAGCAAACATGTCCTGGCTGATTGACTTTGTTTGGGGATTGTTTTACTCAACACAATGGTCAATCCAGGGCAGGATCAGGAATGTCACTCATATTAATAAAATAATATATTTAATAATAATTCAACATATTCCCAGTAAAATAAGAAAGACAATGTATTTCCACTCATTGACCATTTTAGCTTCACTGACCATACAGGTGAACTTTGTAGTTCTACAATTACAGACTGTAGTCCATCTGTTTCTCTGTATACTTTGTTCACCCTATTATTCAGTGTTCAGGACTTCCACAGAGCAGATGGATCATTCTGGGTGACACTGATGTGGTTGTGTGTTAGTGTGTGTTGTGGTGGTATGAGTGGATCAGACACAGCAGCAGTACCTCCTCAGTCCTCTATGATCACACACATTCATCAGCGGTTTCCTCTCTTGACCTTTACACACTGAGATTTCCCATGACTACCGGACTCTTTTAATGATGTTATGAATGGTAGATGGTGAAAGACTTCAATTCATTGCAGTCTTACACTGAGAAAAACTGTCTTTTAACTGATTCTCCCAGCCCTGCAAAGGCTTGTTTTGATGTTTTCAACAACAACAACAACAACAACAACAAAATAATGAAGATTATTATTATTATCCTCATAAAATACAGAGGTGAAGCAAGATCAGAGGGAGTAGATGGGTGTTGCCAATTTGGGCGAATATCAGTCAGTGCACCAGCGCATCGTGGAGCTGAACGGTGAGAGTGACCTGAGCCAGATATGCAGGGCATTTGAAGAGGACGATGAGAAAATCTTTGCCAACTTCAAGTTTATCAACATCCTGAATAATAAAAGCAGCCGACTGCAGGAGCACACCAGCAATCTAAAGGTCAGCAGAAGTTTAGGAAATGAAATGTAATTTGTTATTTGTTTCTAAGAGTGTAAAAACCATGTTTGAGAAAAAGATTTAAGATTACCATCACACGTACACTTTACCAGTTCTTTACAACCGTTACATGGGGGGTGTTTATTTTAAAGGGTTCTTCATAAACATCTCATTTACAAAAATGCTTCTCTAAAGAACCATCTGTTGAAAGATTGTTTTAGGAATCAAACATGGTTCCTCTGTAGTGTTGGCATCATTATGACACCTTTAATTGATTCTCAGTATATATGATACAAATGATTCTGTTATAAACAGAGCTGTTGATTATCAACATACTGCCGTGTTTACTGCTTTTCTAAACTTCCTGCTTTTGCATGACGATGAGCAATGTTTGGTGTCTGAATCATTAAAGGATCTCCAGAGTTCTTAACCTGAGCTCTGTCTGCAGCATGTGGTTAACGGGTCTCTGTATGGTCAGACGTGATGTACCAAGAACATCTGTGAAAAGTTTATTGCTCAAATATTCTTCTTTGTAGCTCAAGAGGCTTATATGAGATTCCATTAAATTGTTTAGAAGAAATGTTATGAGACAAAAAGGAGAAACACAATGCATCCGCTCCAGAGATATGGCCAGCATGAAAACTGAGATGACTCTTAAATCTTGGATGAGTTTATGTTGAGATTCCTGCAGACATGTTATTTAAGCACTGTGTGAGACATCATTGATGTATCTATTAAAACTCCAGAGAGAACACAGGAGATTACTGAGATCAGACTAAAGTTTGCTTTATGATAAAAGCTGATCTCATTGTTGGCAAAACTACTGAGAGTCAGAATCAGAATTAGAATGTTATACATACAAGGAATATCACTTGTTGAGAGTGACCCACATATGACATGTAACAAGCACAGTAAACAGTAAGTAGACTAGAGAATAATAAAGTTAAAACGTGACTAAAGTAATAAGAGTAATAAAGAGCTGGCATGTAAATAGTACACCAATATATACATGGACATTTACAGAGATTGAACATTGTTGTTAATTACAATTCATGCCAATAAAGCTCATTTTGAATTGAATTGAACATCTGTACAGCTGTGCAAGTAAGCATAGTACAAAGGAGCAAGGTAGCAGTATTGTTTTTTGATTGAATCCAGTTTCAGTTTGAAATTAAATTGAAATTTGCAAGCTCCGTTCAGTTGTAGGTTAGTTTATGGACTAGAAAACGTTGTTGAGAAGTTCTACAGCTTTGGAGAAAAAGCTGGTTTTGATGTCCAGGATGTGAGAGGTCAGTTGTGATTTTGCCAGCATGCTTCATACATTCTCTCTCTCTCTCTCTCTCTCTCTCTCTCTCTCTCTCTCTCTCTCTCTCTCTCTCTCTCTCTCTCTCTCTCTCTCTCTCTCTCTCTCTCTCTCTCTCTCTCTCCAGGTGAAGGTGGAACAGCTGAAGCTAAATGACTTGCTGTATGATGAGATGATGATAATCAAACTGAAGGAATTTGAGGTATTAAAGTCTGACTGAAACTTCTCAAAAATGTTATTCCAAGGTTTTGCCATTTTAAAGGCCATGGGAACATGATTAGAGGTTAGAGAAAGATTAATAAAATGAGTAATAGGAATGGAAATATCAGACAAACAGGCCTTCAGAAGAGAAGTGGGAGCAGGGTCAAGTTGACAAGATGACAGTTTAGAATTGCCAATAACCTGAGAGATATGATCAATCTCGACCAGCAGAAATTGTACAGATCACTATCAAGACTAAGAGAGGAAGCAGAATGATTAGTAGAGGAATAAGTAGGCAGTAGGCACTTGCCATATTTTACTTAAAAAGATTATGTCCAAATGATGTTTTCTGATGAGATCAATGAGGAGTATGGCTTTGTCAGTAAGTGAGCAACAGATCACTAAATCTACATTCAGGAGGCAGGGTGAGGTAAATTTTGGCAGAATAGATGCTAATGGGAGTCAAAACACCAACATCAACTCCTCGATCTGAACTGTGCTTTCTACACACGTCTACAGGTCCAAACAGTGAGGATGCTTGTCTCCAACATCTGGAATAATGATGGATTAGGTCTTGCATATAACAATTACGATGAATATGTTAAGCAAAGAAAAAGACAAATAATACAATCCAATGTGAAGCGGCAGCTCAGGTGCGCACAGCGTACTCTCTCTGGACACCAGGAGGAGAGAATGTACAGACTCAGGCCTTTACACAGATGAAGGATGTGTTTCCCGTTTGTTGATTTCACTATCGTAGCTTTGCCTCTGAGTGTGACCGGAGAGAAATTGTTTAGGTATGTTTGATATTTTCTCTACATTAATAAAACCAGGTTTTCTGGCAGTTCTAGCATTTTTGTGAGCGGAATGTATAGTTCTAGGTAATTATCTGGACAGAGAGATTTGGTGTGGACATGCCATGTTTCTTGCAGAATAATTAAATCTGTTATATACACTATTAACAAAATCTGCATTTATTCATTTTAAACCAACTGTTGATGACAGTAATCCTTGAATATTCAAACAAGTCACTAAGAAAGAAACCTGATAATCAGATAATCAACTCATAACCTAACCTTTCATCCATTTTCATATCTGATTAATCATAGTCATGGTCACGGTGAGTCCCCCTACTCCTTCAGTGGGCACTGGGCAGGGCTTTCAGCTATTCTAACTACAGGCAAGACAAGGCTAACATAACCATATTTTTACATCTGTGCTTTCCTAATAATACATGATTTAAGAGTAAATACTAATGTAGCAGCAGTAACATTGTAAATAATAATAAAAATGAATTGAACAGTTAAGCAGTGACAGAGAAGAGTAATTAAGTCTCTTATCTGGTTGGAGTGTAGTTGAGAGTGTAGGTGAGGTTCCCTGAGGAGCTACAGCAGTTTAAGTCTTGTGGCTCTGGGTAAGAGCTGAACCGTGGCTGATTTTCTCAGCTGTTGTTGGGTTGAGGAGGCTGATTGAGTGAGGTGCACACACTACCAGCTTGTTGGGTATCTGGGTACAGAATCTATAAATGTCTGTGTTGATGATGACGATGATGGTGTGTTGGGGTATGTCTAGATTTGGTAATAATGTGGTAACTGGTAACTGTCACTGTGAGGAATCTCTTGCTAGCTGTCATATATATATATATGTGTGTGTGTGTGTGTGTGTGTGTGTTCGTGTGTGCGTGTGTGTTATGTTATGTGTCTCTCAGGCTGAGGTGGAGTTAAAGTCTAACAGAACAGATGCTCTGGAGGTTCAGTTCTCGGAGATGTGTAAGACTTTGGCTAAGCACAGGAGAGCTGTCTCTGATCTCCTCACACAACTGAAATGTGACTCCTCATCCATCACTGAGCAGCTGGGCAGCAGTGCTGAAGTCACCGACAACAACATCACCCAGTTTCTATGTGAGTTTTACATTGACATGCACTGACACACTCATCTTATTGTTCTGGAGTTTCTTACAGTTTATTCTAGAGCCGGCTCTATTCTCAGTACATCTTCATACTCATACAGTACATCTCTCTCGCTCTCGCTCTCTCTCTTTCTCTCTCTCTCTCGCTCTCTCTCTCTCTCTCTCTCTCTCTCTCTGTCTCTCTCTCTTTCTCTCTCAGCTGTTATTGAGGAGCGGATGAATGTGTTATTGTTGGCTCTGGTGAAATCTCAGTTTATACAGTCTGAGGGGCAGCTGCTGCCCTACAGTCATTTGCTACCCTCCAAACTGCTGACCAGAACTGAGCCTACTGCCCTGCTGAAGTTTGAGGATGATTGAATTGATGACATTCTGATGACATTGATGACATTCTGGGGCCAGGTGAGAGAGGACTAGTGGGTCCATATCATGGATTTTAGTTGCAGTGAAAATGTTTGCTGTGTTAAATCTTACTGTTCCCTCTTTGGTCTGTCACATCACATGAAAACTGCACTGTAATAACTGCCCATTTTAAATCAGTCATTTTTGTGATGTCATCATGAGCAACACATTTGGTATATCTACATATTCAGCAGCTTAGCTCTGCTCACTTATATTAAAATGCCTAGACTGGTTTTTAAATAAGACAATACAGAGTGGCCTTTTGATTCTGGGACATAAACTAGGTATAGAGAAGGTCCTGAATTAGACTCTGTATGAGTAGATTTTGCCACATGTGGTCAAAATAGAGCAGTTAAGATACTTTGCCCATGTCTACCTGGCCAAAAACAGAGCCAAGAAGAAAGTGGGTCACATTCCTAAGAGTGCCTGAAAGACTGTAAGTGCTGTCATTCTTATTAAAGTTTACTGCAATACAGTTTGAATTATGAATGCTGAGAGAAAAGGTGAGGTGATATGAAATCATTCTCTTTTTGAAGATGCCCTAACCAATATAAACTAGACAGAGGTTTGATAAGTTTGCTCTGCTACCTTTGGTAAGTAAACCAGGCAAATATTGTTAACCAAACCAAAAGAGCTTGAGTGTGCTGGAGAATGAGGAGTGGCCAAACTGGAACTGTGCCCTGGTGGTACACGGCCCAGGCCAGGCCTATGGATTTACAGGCAGCCTGACAAATCAGCTTCCATGGGGGCATAAACCCTACTGGAGATGTCAGAATACAGGACATACTCTCTGAGGTCAACCCACACATACTCAAGACAGAAAGGAGAAAGTATCTCAGCCTCTGGGACAAAACTTTTTGACATAAAAAGGAAAGAGAACTTACTGGTACTGGCAGAAAAGCCACATGACAGACAATGACTGGCACTAGAAAATCAGAAAGAAGGAGCCTGGCACAAATACAAACAGCCAATCAGAAAGGGCAGCTCAATAACCACAACAAACCTTTCCCAGCTGCTAACATTGAAACAGCTGATGACTGGCATTAGGAAATCAATGGAAAGGAGTTAGCCCTCAGCAAATCACTGCATAGCTTAGACTGGTGTCTTACAATTAGTTCATAAACAACCTCAATAAACACTATTAAAACTTGTAGAAGAGGAGATATTAGTCTATAAACAAACTCAATAAACACTATTCATCACTAAAATAAGAGATATTAGTCTATAAACAAACTCAATAAACACTATTAATCACTAGAATAGGAGATATTAGTCTATAAACAAACTCAATAAACACAATTAATCACTAGAATAGGAGATATTAGTCCTTAAACAACCTCAATAAACACTACTAATCACTAGAATAGGAGATATTAGTTCATAAACAGCCTCAATAAACACTATTAATCACTAGAATAGGCGATATTAGTCCTTAAACAACCTCAATAAACACTACTAATCACTAGAATAGGAGATATTAGTTCATAAACAGCCTCAATAAACACTAGAATAGGAGATATTAGTCCATAAACAACCTCAATAAACACTATTAATAACTAAAATAGAAGGTATTAGTCCATAAACAACCTCAATAAACACTATTAATCACTAGAATAGGAGATATTAGTCCATAAACAACTTCAATAAACACTATTAATCATTAGAATAGGAGATATTAGTTCATAAACAGCCTCAATAAACACTATTAATCACTAGAATAGGAGATATTAGTCCATAAACAACCTCAATAAACACTATTAATCACTAGAATAGGAGATATTAGTCCATAAATAGCCTCAATGAACACAATCACTAGAATAGGAGATATTAGTCTGTAATCAACCTCAAAGCATCCATCAACTGTATTACTGTTCCATCATGCCTTTTGTGAAATATGTATTAAACGTCTGGTGGAGAGTTACTGCCAATACTGAGCTACCACAGAAGACTGAATATCTGCAGCAGCTTATAGAGTTTATGGAGTATCAGTCTCCAAACAGAGAGAACAAAATATTATTCTTCTGAAGTAAAAGTGTGTTTTGGCTGGAAAATGTAAAATCTAATTGGTGACCCCAATGTTTGTGTGGTCCGTTGCTAGATAAAATACTGTTAAAATCATGAAATTCAAGCCTTTGACAATTCTGACCTGGTGCTGTATAGCAGACAGCTCATTAGTTAACCTTTATTTTATCCAAAACATCTGAAAACTTGTCTTTGGTGCTCTTGTTAGCAGTGTCCCAACAGACCAACAGATACCCTCCACAAATATCTCTCTTTAAAGCACACTCTTACTAAAGGACTTAACCTCAAGGTCTCTGTGCCTGATGGAACGTCCCCTCTCCAGTGTTAATGACAGTAGGATCAGACCTAGGCTGCCTGCTGTCCCTCTCTGGTGCTTTAGTGAGTATAACATTACAGCAAACACGTCAGCATGCTCACAGAAATAACACACAAGAGCTTTGTCTTTATTCTGCTGAGATAAAAAGGGAAGCCCATAAACACCTGTTAGCATTATCATTCAGTAATTTCTGAATATACAGCTACACACCACCAGTACTGTACTGAGACTATTAGGCTCTGAGTAGTGCTGCTTGGAGAAAATGAAGTTGGGAAGACTTGACCTTACTTTTACATCAGATTCTGGTAAGACTGACAATGTGATGTCACTCCACTACAAACAAACCTGCCATCCGTTTACTTTGGAAGTCGGATATCAGAGCCTCACTGGAGTTGATCACATTCTAAGACATTCAAACCAGTATGGATGCTTCCAGGAAATACCTTGTCCAGCAGACAACATTGTGACAATTTAGGCATTCAGGAGACAGCCAGGATAACTCTAACCTACCAGTCTCTGACTGTAACTGATGCACCACTTAAGTGGAATGGGAAACTTGAATTAAAAGCTACATGTAGTTCTGTACCACCATTTCAAACAGTTATATAGACAATCAACAGGTTTGGGTGTGAGCAGTGGGGTAATCCATCCCAGATCCAGCCCCTAACTATATTTACAACAGATCTTATGAAAGCCATTACAACTCCTAAGGAGCAAAAACAGCTTATCTTCTTCATATATTCAGTCTTATAATGATTACTGCTGGTCTTTGGAGGCTAAACTGTAATATGTAATTTGACCGCAAAGGATCTTATAACAACTATGAGAAACACAAAGTCAAAAGTGCAAAAGCTGTTTATTGTATTAGCAATGATTCTCAATTAAAAAGAAAAACACAGTATTTTGGAGGTACATGTCTGTGAGAAATTTGTACAGCGTCTGTACAGCCTTTAGCAGAGTTAGCATTAGTGATGGCCGAGTGTATAAGCTGAAGTTTTACTCCTGGTCTTTCTCTTCTCCATGAGTGATGATGTGAACCAGGTTCTTATAGTCAAGGTTGCCTGACACATCTGGAGGGAAGGCAGTGAACATCTGCTCCATCTGATAGACATACAATATAAGACAAGTTTAAAAAAAGTTACTGTGATGAATCGAAGCTGGTACTTCTGTGTACGTTGGCCAAAGTCTCTTACCTCTTCTTTAGTGAACCGGTCGGCCTGTGTGGTCAGCATCTCAGTAACACTAGACAGAAACACAAGCAAAGACACTTTTCATTGGAAGATCAGTGAAAAAATCTTATTCTAAGTTGATTACAGCGCTGAAGTGTTTAACTCATTCAGAGTTCAGGGTGTTAGAAGAGGGAACCTCTGGACTAACATCTGGAGACTGTGGCCCAATCAGAGCCCAGTTTAACACACTGTACTATAACGTCAAAGCTACTCTATGTACATGACATTTCCACATGACCAAGTCCAGGTCTTTGGCCTGTGAACATTTTTCCTCTGACTGTCTGAGTTATAAGTAGCTGATGAATTTAAAATCTGACTCCCTCAAAAGCAAAAGTATTTACCACTCTGCTCAGTAGTTGATTTGTTTTGAGTCCAAGTTTGCTTCCTTATTTTAGAAGTGGAGCTGTGAGGTTAACATTGCAGGCTAAGACTGAAAAGCAGCTGTTTCTTCACACAACTGGATCTTAATTCAGGTCTCACAGACTCGCCAATGTGATTTAGCTACATTCAGCATACCCAATCTGTGTCCAAAACCACACCCACGAGTCCGTGACACCTTTAGTAACATGTGGATGCTGACTGAATAGGTTAAGAGAAGTTTTGCTGATGTATTGTGATGGAAACAGATGACCTCTTTTAGGTTCTACTATTAACAACAACAACCTTGCAGCTCCAATTTGAAAACGAAGCAAAATCTGGACTTCAAACATGTCTTGACATGTCAAACATATCATGTCTACATCAAATACACTGGAGGTAAGTGGTAAAATTGTAAATATGATATTTGGTGTGTGGACCTATGGCAAAAGTATACACAGGACTATAGTGGCAAATTTCAACAATGCCATTAGCTTTTCCAAATAGAGGGAAAAATTTATCTGAAGTATTTGAATAGTTTGCATTTACTAGGGCATCTCCAAAAATAAAAATATGGTGAAAAAGTGTTCATAATTTAATTCAAAAAGTTTAACTGTCATATATATTTTATTTTCATTACACATGCAGTGACATTTTTCAAGCCATTTTTGTTTTAATGTTGATACTGTTTGAATAGTAATTTACTCAAATTCCAAATGAAAAAGTCTAATAAATCTAAAGATTCAGAATTTGTGATTTTCAGACATTTAACATTAAAACAATACAAGACTTGAAATATGTCACTTTATGTGTAATAAATATAAAATATATGATTTATTTTTTAAATAACATTATGTGAATAATTATATGAATATATTAATTATATGAATTTCAAATGATGAAATTTTAATATTTATATGGTACATCAATTAGTATTAATTAAAAAAGTGAGAACAACATGACATGAGATTTTTAACTAAGGCAGGTAAACTACGGAGGATTCATTAAATTTGTACACAAGCACAACTTACTACTCCTTCCGTAGGACACCTTTTCCTTCAGGATCAAAGACTTTGAAGGCATTGAGGATCGTCTCTTCTGGATCAGCACCTACAATAGGGCATTCAGCTCAGCAGTTATGGATAAGTGTAGTCTGTTAATACTGACAGTAGACTACTGCACTGTGAACTGAAATGACTGGATTTAAATGTCTTCATTTCTGCTTTGATAAAATATATATCAGCGGTTCCATTTTGTCTTTCAATTGAGGTTCTTTAGGCAACTGTACAGTATTAATGTAAAATAAGTTATTTTCATGTAAAAACATGTGCATGTGTCATTTCAGCCACAGCACCTACACAACACAGCATGTAAAGCCACTAGTGCTAATCAGATCTGGGTCAGCTCAGTACTTGGATGGGAGACCTCTCGTGTGTCTGCTGAAAGGTACTCAGAAAAAGCTCCCTGGTCATTTTCTCTAAAGGAGTAGGGCTGTTACCCTGACATTCTGGCTAAATGTCATGTAAATGAGCTGGCTTAATCTCTCCTCACCTTTCTGTCTAATAGCTAATGTGTGCTAAGAGTTCTGGTGCAGACCGGCTGCAGGTGCTGACCATTTGTGGTGGTCAAAGTGACTCTAATGTCTGTCCCAAATGTCAGAGAGTTTTGAGTGTCTAGAAAAATGCTATAAAACGGTACAAAAACCATCATTTTATGTACTGTAGAGGTAGTCCTTCTAAGACATTGGGAGCTTCTCGTGAACTAGATATCAACAAACATGGTGGATGACATTGAAACCATTTTGTTCACCTTTATTTAAACTCAGAGTACATTGAGGGTGTCCCCCATTTACAATGTAGCTCAATACATCCAGTGAAAAGATGAATCTATATAATTCTAGACTAAATAAACGTAAAAATGATGGCAATTTGATATGAAAGAAAAATCTATTTAAACAAAGTAAAAAAAGTAAAAATGATAAACAATCAAAGTACAAACATATAGATAATTAATAAAATAACAATATAAACATAAAAGTAAAAACAGGCCTTCAGGAATAAATAAAATTATAAGAACAAATAGAGAGATGTAGCTCAAATAAAAGTAAAATGATAACTAAAACAAACTGAATAAAATAAAGAAGTAAAATAATACAAATTAAAATAAGAAATCAAGTTAAACAGTGGCAGGCTGAGTGGAAGTGGTTAGAGATTGAGTTTAAAATGATGAAGTGACACCAGCTTTAGAGTTTTCTGCATTAAGTTCCAGCTCACTGGTGCACTGGAGCTAAAAGCAGATTTTCCCAGTGGACTAAAAACTCTCTGTACCTGAAGGGTGATCCAATCACTGGAACGAGTTTTATAATTTGTGTTTTTTTCATTGAGCATTGTTGTGTTATATGGTGACATATGACCAGTAAGAGCTTAAAAGATCAAAATAAACCAGTGTTTCCCTACGTACAGCTAGAGATGCCAACCAACTTTT
The DNA here is from genome assembly GCA_036984385.1 of Crenuchus spilurus. Taxonomy (NCBI): domain Eukaryota; kingdom Metazoa; phylum Chordata; class Actinopteri; order Characiformes; family Crenuchidae; genus Crenuchus; species Crenuchus spilurus. The sequence continues at coordinate 14,779 of BRDA01050101.1, forward strand.
TCATAAATTAAACAGTGATGTGTGCTGTAGGAGTCACCAGTGATTAATTTTATTGCAGAGTGATATGCACAGTCTAAGGGTTTAAGTAATAGCTGCTGATGGTTTTGGTTTTCTCTGCATTTAAAACTAACTTAAGGCTGTAAAAAGCAGAGTGTAAGGCATTAAAAGAATGCTGCAATTTCTCCACTGCATGTCTAATGTGGTCAGCTGAGCAATATAAAATTGTATCATCAGCAAATCAATGTGTATTACAGTCGACAATGGAAGTGAAAGTGTCATTAATATAGATTTTAAATAATACTGGCCCAAGAATTGACCTTTGAGGGACACCCTTAGTAACAGGTAGAGGTTCTGATTTAGTTTGTTCCAGAGCAACACACTGCTGTCTATGAGAGGTAATTATTTAAACAATTCTTAGAAATCTGGTCAAAACCTATTCTTTTTAGACTTTTTAGAGAGTGATCAACTGTGTCAAAAGCTTTAGAGAGATCAATAAAGATGACAACACAATGTTTCTTTTTATCGATGGCAGTTAAAAGATTATCTAAAATGAGTGTAGCAGCAGTGTTTGTGAGGGGGCGTGGAAGGAGGTCTGTTTACCCCAACTACCACAAATCTGATGTTGTGTCCTATGCAAACTTCATCAATCGATTTAAGTGCTTGCTCCAGTATTCTGGGTACAAACTTGTACGGATAAAAATTGAAAACCTTTTTCTTTGGAAAGTGGCTTGAGAATGTTTACTTGGATATTAGATTTAATGTTCTTGGCTACACCACCACCCCTGGCTTTCCTGTCTGCTTTGGTATGGCTACTTCAGTGTTTGTCACAGCTTGTTTCAGCCAGATTTCAGTATAAATATGTCTGCATATGACTGTGCCATTAAACTTTTCAAAAGATCAAATTTGTCACATTGAAGAAAACTCCTTATATTGAAATGAATTAGGACCTGTGAGGAAATGATTTTTGGACCTGTGAGGCACTTGGGTGGCATAGGGGTAACTGTGAAAGATTAACACTGATGAGATTATCTGGGTTGACAAACAGGTTAAAACTATATTTCTGCTTTAGACTCAGTATAGACTGTGTGATCTCAGGTTGACTGTTAGTGATTACTGGGATAGTTACATGCTCAGTTCTAATAGGTAGTCATTTCAGATTAAAAACAGAATAAAATGTGTCTTAAAATCTGCGAGCCAAGTCTGCTGGGATGAATCCCATAATTTCTATAAAAAGATGGATGGTTCCAGAACAGATTCAAATTGTGAATGTAGAAAATGTTGCTTGCTTGACAGGCTTTTTGAAGCTTTGTAGAATCAGTAAACGGATAAAACGTCCATGCCTCTTTCCAGATAAGGGATTTGAGCCAGTGGGGAAGATGCTCTTGCCACATATTCTGATAGCGTGTATCAGCCATGTATCATCCTTCATGAGCTCTGATTGTTCATCTTTGATATTGTTACAGCCTACTTGGACAATTACACTGCAGGTGAATGCAGCATTTCTGTTGAGATATCTAATGATAAAATCCCTAATGATCAGGTAGAGCCTGTGGCAGCCACATTTGGCACAAATGCTGCATGTTGGTGTTCAGTAGTGGGGAAGGGTGTGGTTGCCGAACATTGGTGTCCAGTGGATGGGATCGACATGAATGTCTCTCTTTCTCGAATGATCTTGGTGATGCTCTACCAGAAAATGAAACTGCCAAAAGCACAGGAGGTTGGAAGGCAGCTGCAGATCCATAAAGGTAGACATTGTCAAGTTCTTCCAGGAGCTCCACAGCTCCGTATTCTAAAGGGTGGAGCAGCTCACCCTCTTGTAATTAGCTTCCAAAGGGGTCAGAAGTAGTTCACCTGAAGTAATGCGTCATCCAAGTCGTTTACAGAAGAAAGAGCCTGAGCAGATGCTAGCATGGAGTCTAGCAAATTCTCATCCTCTTTTATTTGGGGTAACAGTGTGATTCTGCTTTCTAACTTCACCATTTTCTGTGTTAATTGTGTACAGATGTGTTTTAAAAGATTAAAAAATGAAATAAAGATATAAACAAAACAATTTGGCTGATGTGCTCTCGTAAGAACAAAAGCCATGAAAAAGAAAAAGATGTGGATGAAACCATAACAGCACACATTATGAAGACACTCACGCTGTTGTCACAGCTCCACAAGTCTACCTCGCTCATGACTTAGCCATCATACTTGTAACTTCTCCTGTACACACTGACACGTTCAGCTCAGCGCTCACTGGTTGATGGTCTTTCAGGCATGGCGTTAATGTGGCATTTTACACCAGAGAATCAGCATCACCCCACACGACAGGACACTGAGTCTAAATACTGAACTTTACGATTCACAGTGACTGCACTGGGAGAACACATGCGGGATAACGATTGGATTATAGACGCCGTACACTAGAGGATCATCTGGGAATATAATCAGTTACAATTGCCCTGAAATTAGGAGACCTTTTACGATTGTCACTGTAAATGTTAAAGAGCTTTGAGTGACTACAACAGAACTGTAGAAATGTAAGTGTAGCGCTTCTCTCTAATGTCCTCACCCTTAAGCTTCTCTCCAAACATGGTGAGGAACACGGTGAAGTTAATTGGGCCAGAAGCTTCTTTCAGCATATCGTCAATCTCCTCCTGCTTTACATTCAGACGTCCTGTTATTATAGAAAGGACAAGAGAATGAGAGGATGACTGACATCTGGGCATTTGCTTTATTGTAAGACACTTCAGTAGTAAATCATACTTTATTATGTTTGGTTTGGAGAAGTTTCATCCACAGCTAGCATGCTTTTGAGAGCACTCAATAAGTTGCTGTCATTGAAGAAAACCTCGATATTTTTTGTGTACATTAAAATATACATTACAATAACATTACAGTAAAGAAAAATACTATTTAAAATTACAAATCATATATACTACATATTTCTGCAAGTATTTGATTATATCTTTTCATGGGTCAACACTATAGAAATGAAACTTGAATATAACTTAGAGTAGTCAGTGCACAGCTTGTATAACAGTATAGCTTTACTGTCTTCTGAACATAACTCTGCACACAGCCATTAATGTCCAAATAGCTGAAACACAAGTGAGTACACCTCACAGTGAACATGTCCAAATTGTGCCCAACTGTCATTGTCCCTCCCTGGTCTCACGTGACTCATTAGAGTTACAAGGTTCCAGGTGTGAATGGGGAGCAGAGCTATTTAATTTGGTGCGTTGGGTACAATTCTCTCATACTTGCCACTGGATGTTCAACATGACAAATCATGTGAAAGAACTCTCTGAGGATGTGAGAAATAGAACTGTTGTCATGTCATGTCATGTCATATGCCGTCATCGCTTCGCGATGGTAGGCTGCACAGATGAGTCCAATGCCATCTGTCTCTGGTTGCTTGTAGAAGGCTAGCACCTGATAATCCAGTCCACGTCTTGATGTTATCCATCCAGGTTATTCTTGGTCTTCCACGTCTTTGGACTCCCTCCACAAGTCCAGTCATAACACTTCCTTCAATGCTCTCATGTAATACATTTTAATGCTCTTATATTGTGTATATCTTTTCTTCTTTCTTGGTATTAGTGATGGTTTAGTTCTCACAGTGTCTGAACTGAAGAGAGGCTTCGACTCTAACCTGTCTGTACTAGCTGAGATTATTCTCTTAATAGAAACAAAGCACTGTGTCACTCAGCATAAGAGTGTCTGTCAAATACCATAAATGCAAATGTAAATGTAAAGCTACAGCATGGTGACCAAGGTCGTACAGCGGTTTTGCAAGATGGGTTTGACTTAGAAAAAGCCTCGCCAGAGGTGACCAAAGAAGTTGAAATATGAAAAGGTTGGCTTCAAAAAAGAGACACATGAGTTCTGCCAGCATTACTGCAGAGGTTGAAGAAGAGGGAGTTCAGCCTGTCAGTGCTCAGACCATATGCCACACACTGCATCAACTCTGTCTGTATGGCTGTTGTTCCAGAAGTAAGCCTCTTCTGAACCTGACACATAATAAAGCCCACAAACAGTTTTCTGAAAACAGTCAGTCCAAGAGCATGAATTACTGCAACCATGTCCTGTGGTCTGACGAGACTAAGATAAACTTGTTTGGCTCAGATGTTGTCCAGCATGTGTGGCTGTCCTGGTGAGGAGTACTTAGATAAGTGTCATGCCTACAGTCAAGCATGGTGGTGGTAGCCTCTTGGTCTGGGGCTGCATGAGTGCTGTCAGCCCTGGAGAGCTGTGGTTCATTGAGAGAAACATGAATTTCAACATGTATTCTGACATTCTAAAGCAGAGCATGATCCCCTCCCTTCAGAAACTGGGCTGCATTACAGTTTTTCAACATGATAATGATTCCAAACACACCTCCATGATGACAGCTGTCTTGCTGAGAAAGCTGAAGGTAAAGGTAGTGGACTGGCCAAGTATGTCTCCAGACCTAAACCCAATTGAGCACCTGTGAGGCATCCTCAAGTGGAAGGTGGAAGAGCTCAAGGTGTCTAACATCCACAAGCTCAGTGATGTCATTATGGAGGAGTGGAAGAGTATTCCAGTAGCAACCTGTGCAGCGTTGGACTCCGTGCCCAAGAGGGTTAAAGCAGTGCTAGATAATTTTGTGGTGGTCACACAAAATATGGGCACAATTTGGACATGTTCACTGTGAGGTGTACTCACTCGTGTTGGCAGCTATTTGGATATTAATGGCTGTGTGTTGAGTTATGCTCAGAAGACAGTAAAGATATACTGCTACACAAGCTGTGCACTGACTACTCTATTATATATATATATATATATATATATAAACTAAATTCTCCTACAGTAGCTAAAACCTGTTTGTTGCTTCTAAATGTGTATGACTATAAAGGTCTACAACTTGTTGACATCTCTGCTCTTTATTGAGAAAGGTACATAAACTAACCTAGAGCTGCAAAAGTGTCCCTCAGGTCATTTTTGTCAATGAAGCCATCTCTGTTCTGGTCCATGATGGTGAAGGCCTGTCAACAGAACCAGCACAAAACTAGTTAATCAGAACATACCGGCTGCCCTTCAGAAGGCACATAAAGATATACTCTAATGTTTAATCCTTTTCTCTATCTGTCACATCTGTATTGTTCAGCTGATTAATGTGGACAGTAATTCTGACTTTTTTTCCGACACTTACATGATTACAAAACCAGATTACTTACAATAGAATCCAACATTTCCTTCAGCAACTTAAAACACACCTAATATCTATTTTCTGTCTGTTTCAAGTCCAGTTTTTATTGTTTTATTAAAGGGGAATTCCACCGATGATTGGATTTTCTGCTTGATTGGGTTTGAGATTGAGATTGAGATTGAGACAGAGTCACTGAGAGTGGTTTGATGTGAAATTTGCAGAGTCAGAATTGTTCACAGTGGTGTGAATAGGAACCAAACATCAGAAGAGTTTAAGGCTAAAGTTATTACACAAAGTGGTTATGAACACACTGTTGGAATAAATTATATAGCAATTATATTAAGAATGTTAATACTTTATTAAATTATTTATTTAATAACCATTTAGTGCAACACCACCTGCTGCTCTGATGGAAATGATCTCTAAATCAGATTAGTGTATATATACATATATATATAGTATCTCACAAAAGTGCCAAATTGTGTTGCTGCCCCTCCCTGGTGTCACGTGACTCATTAGAGTTACATGGTGCCTGGTGTGAAGGGGAGCAGGACTGTAAAATTTGGTGATTTGAGTACAATTCTCTCATATTTACCACTGGGTACTTCTACTTCTACTGTACTAATTTAATTATGTTCTCTCCAATTATTACAACCAAATACATGTCTGTTTATGTGTTTATCTACTGTACTGTAAAATCTATTTGTTTGTTTGTTTGTCTATATGTCTGTCTGGTTGTCTGCCCTCCTCTGTCTGTCTGACTGACTGTCTCTCTGTCTTTCTGTTTGTTTGTATGTTTGTGTATTGTGTATTCTGTAATTATAGACACATTGGCTATATTACTTATCACTGTAAAATATATGTAAAGAAATTATATATTGTATATAACACTGAGAGACACCAACAACTCCTATCAACATACTTGGCCAATACATCAGATTCTGACTCTGATTCTGATTCAGATTCTGGTTCTGATTGTCTGTTTGTTACTGTCCAGCTACTGCGGAGCATCTTCTAAGGTCCGGTTGGGTTCTCTGTCTGTCCTGTGAGTAATTATTGCTGACAGGTTTTGGAGACTTATGGGTGTCACTATTCACCAGTCAGAGCACATTGTTAAAAGAATGCTCTACATAACACTACATAGCATTACATACCATACAGAGGCCAACAGACAGAAACAGGGGGGATGGCAGGTCACCTCCACAGAAACAAGGATGGATGACCAGAGGGATAGACATAGAGGGAAAGTGGAAAAAGATGATATTTCAAACCTCTTTGAATTCCTGGATCTGAGCCTGTTCAAACATGGAGAAGACGTTGGAGTTTGCACCGTCTGCTGCTCGCTTCTTTGCTTTCTTTGGTGCCTGATGATGAAATTTATAGAAATGTGCTTCTTACTAGAGGTAGACAATATCAAGTGACATTTATGTTGTGTTTATTTAATATGTGTATAATAATGACAGACAGACAATTTCTCGGTCAATCACAGATATTATTGTGTACTGTTTAATGTCCCGTCATGTACTACTCAGCTCTAATCAATGGATCCTTTCTCAGTTATGTCCACTTCACATTAAAAGAACAGTCCAGTGGTTTGCATCCACATCTCCATCATTCCCTCAGTTACCACAGTTTTGCCACCAATTGAATTCCATTAAAAGTGTTTTCTATTATTTTCTCAGTTTTTTTTTCAGGTACAGGTACATATGCTAAAAGTACTGTTTATGGTAATTGAATCTATGCTACAGATACAACAGATGGAGACTAAGTTGACAAAGACATAAGCTGCTGATCTACTGATGCTAATCAGTCATCAATATTCATGTCTTCTGTCATTCATTCACTACTTGCCAATTTCTCATCAAACACACACACATGCATCAGGTTGGCTTGGCCAGTTGGCCACTCACCATGACCGTAACAAAGCAGAGGCTGGAAGAACAATGAAGGATTCCCAAAATGCAGCCGGACAACAGGGTGCGGACTGATGGACTTATGTAGCCCTGCCATGTCCATCTCTACTGGATGATATAAATAACCCATGTCCTCTTTAGGAAGTGACAGGTAAATGATGATCCCCACGCTATGCCCTCCTGTCTCCCCTCCTTTTGTAAAGCCCAGGCTCTTGGGGTCAGAACAACAGTGGTTTAGAATAACAAAACCCCAGGCTTTGAAGATTAATGAGAAGACCCTGGGGAGACTCTGGATTGCTCCCTTTATGTCTAGACAATCTTCTGTCCAACTCTTGACAGTTTTCTAAAATCAAGCCTTACAATGATAAATAAGTGGTTTACATGTACTGTTCTGGGATGGAGTGACATCACAGCTCAGATCCAATGGACTAGGCCTGTCGAATAAACAGAAATACAAGAACACAAGCCTGTATGTGGTGAGGGAGAAGATAAAGTGTTGTAGAGCTCCAAGAGGTACAACACATTAGTGAACACGCGCACTAGGGGGCAGTGAGCACATGTACAGTGAGAGATGGGCAGCCCCATTGTGACACTCAGGGAGCAATTTGGGGTTAGGTGCCTTACTCAAGGGCACTTCAGCCATGTCCTGCCAGTTCAGGTGACCTTTTCAGTCCTAAACCTGCTTCGCTTACAGTTCATGAGGTCCATGATAAAACAAGGCTCATGCAGCTAACAAGCAATGGAAAATCTGCTTTGACTATCAGACTTTTTAATTAGCCTCTGGACTCCATGGTAAAACTAAAGATGCTCATTTTTAGCTGTAATTGTTTTGGCACTTTTCATATACTGTATATTGTCAATTGAATTAACTTGCTACCTGAGCCTTATACTAACCTTGTCAAAGAAGAGAAACAAATATTAATATACTCTATACTCACCCAAGGTAAACACCTGTATTAAAGTCTATAGACTAACTGTCAACAACTTATGAGAGACCCCAAGACTGAGCTAAAAAAAGTGACACTGCCCTACCTCACCCTTCTACCATAGATGACTGAATACCTGCAACAAAAGCAATTGTAGAGTTTATCAGAGTTACTAGAATTAAATTATAATTCAAAATAATAAATTGCCCCAGACATTTGAGCAGTACTGCATTTTTTCATGGTTAAATGAAAAAAAGCACTGACAAAACATCTGTAGGAATTTTTAAAAACTGGGTTGTCAGATCCTCAGGTTGCTGTTTTGCTGAGTCTCTTCTTTTTGCATTGCATTTGGCTTTCTTTATTTTTGTTTTCAATCTTATATACAATCTCTGTCTGGCTAATATAGTACTTTTTATGCATATTACTAATTTTTAGACTGTATACAGACTTTCTTACAGGTCTATTGACCACAGAAAGTTTGTTACTGCACAACAGCTTGGAGTAAGTTTTTAATTCAATCAAAAGCAGTAAGTACATGTTTAATTATGGCTGGAGATGAGCTCTTTGTTCGCTCAGAGTGTGGCATGTACAGTTTAAACCCTGTCCACCCTTAGTGTTAATGATAATGATTGTGTTTATTCAAGTTAGCTCCCTGGAGGAGCAGATGAAGCAGTTAGAGGCATGCATCCAGGGCTTATTAAAGGATAGAGATCAAGGATTAGTACCCTGAAGGACTTAACAAGAGTTAGCTGCCCCTTAACTCAAAGTGGGGTGAATGGGTGATGTCTTGGTGGCATAGTTGGAAAGCTAAAGGAAAGCTAGGCCCCCTTGAGCACCACTCTCTATTGATTCAAGTGTGAAAATGTTTTTCCCTGCTCAGTAAAACACATGGTGTGAAGTAGTTTTGTTATAGGAGAGTCCACCTTCAGACACATGAAATTAGGCAACAGTGGTGCTAATTAGATGCCTTCTGGGTGCCAAAGTCTCAGACATTAGTGGCAACCTTAGATTAGTTAGGAGATATTTAAGGCTAGTCATTCATGTAGAGGCCAACAATATCTGTCTGCAGCAGTCTGAGGTGACTAAGCATAGTATTGTAGAGGTGGTTAAACTGGCCCATGTCTCATGCTGTTATAAGCTCTGGCCCCATCATGACCCTAATTTAGTGAGGTAATAAGCCTTACAGGGGTTGATTAGTGGTCGAGTGAAAACAGTGTTGGCTCACATTTGTTAAGCTTTATAAATAAAACCACAAACAATTTCTAAAAACTAATGACCAGTGTGTAGCCAACACCTCTGTTTATTCCGCTCAAAGCTCAAAAGTCTTGGCTACAAATGCTGAGCCTGTTTTTTAACAATATATCAACACATCTGAAAATAGCTTTTTGGAAAGTCTAAGTTCAGAGCCGTTTTAATCAGAAAAAAAGATCTATTTTATTTCTGTTGCTGAGTTTGTGCTTAACAAAAGCCTGTTATCACTTAGGAAAAAAGTTTTTTAGATGGGTGTAATTTGTGAAAAAAAAGAAAAAAAAAAAGAAAAAAAAAGAGTCAAGCCATGTCAGAATACATCAGAGTGTCTGAAATGCCCTTAGACTCCAAGGGTTTAACTGACAGATGCCTTGAGGCCATCCCCCAGGTTAAACTATATTGACAATGTGTCAGAGTCCCGAATTAAAAACAAACCTAGAACAACTCCCAACAGCTTGCCTTAACTTTACTAATATTCTGTCATATTCAAATAACAATAGCAGTACTGTGACACTTGACACTACGTACAATAAAAAGATGAGCGCTGGTGAGATTAAATTGGAGTTCTAAGAGGGCTACAGGAAAACTGAAGGAAACAAGTGAAAAAGGGAGAAGCAGGTTGAGAAGCGGAGTGAGAGAGAGAGAGAGATTAAAGAAAAAGAGAGCCAGATGCAGGTGGTGGTGTCGCTACCCGATCTGAACAGGAAACCTGATTTGGAATACACATGCACATAGTCACGTCATTTCCGGATAAAGTTTTATGACGCATTGAATCAGAGTCGCTGTTGATAGATGAAAAGTTTTGCTCTTTACTGTTTTATTAAAGTTATGTTTAATTGTTTGTTAAAAAGAAATAATGTGCGTTTTATCGTACTTTGCAGGATTACTTACTAAAGGGTGATTTTATATCCACCATGGATATTAGATCCTGGTGCTTTAGGCAATAGCAGGGTTGCCAGGTCCCCAAAAATCTCCAAGCCAATGTCTGACATAAAGCAATACAACCTTACACCAGCCTAAAACCTTAGAGTGTCCAATCAAATATACTATCATTGTTGTTGTTGTCATTATTATTATTATTATGACTATTATTATTAATATTATTATTATTATTATTATTATTAGTAGTAGTTGTAGTAGTAGTAGTAGTAGTATGTGATCAGGGGGTGCAGCAAAGATTTAGGTGGTGACCCCATCCACCTTTGTTTGTGTTTATCCTCCACGTGTCTTCAATACGTCATTGTCCACACCCCCCAGTTATGTCATCTCATTGTTCATGTCCTTTCCCTCATGTGTCACTATAATTACTTCCCGTATAAGTTTCCCTTGTCAGTCTGTGTCTTTGTTGCTCATTGAAACACTTGTTTGTTTTCTTTTGTTATTAAACATTCACAATCAATTTACTCCTGTTTTCTTTCTCATTTTTTCCACAACAATACCCTCAACAACATGACAAGTAGCCATATTGGTCATACATAGTTATGGAGGTTTTGTTCATCAGTCATTTATGAGGATGATGCTGATAACTTTTTCAACACTGTGATGGTATTGCAGGGTTACATTTGTCAGTTTCTGGTATTTTGTGGTAATACAAGTTAGAATTCAAAGTGCTTAAATTCATATGATGATTTCATTCTGTTATGAAAACTTAAACATTCAGTGCTTTATGTCTTTACTGTCTTAACTTTCAAATTTAAACAGCTACTGATTCTTCATATACCATTGCTTTGTGTGTGTATTTGTGTGTGTGTTGGGGGGAAGGGTTAGGGTATATAAGCAGAAGACAATAGGGGATCAAACTACTATTAATACTCAGACAAATTGAGACATTGTTAAACAGTGGAATGAACAGGAGTTTAATCTCCAGCCAAATGTCACATATACATAAACAATCATAAAACAGGACTAACTCCAAATACTGACTGTTGGAAAACCCTCACACTGTTCGAGGTATCATCACAGTGACTGGATTGGAATGCCTGGTCTATATATGGCTACAATAACTGAAAGGCTATGTTCAGAAGCTATAATTGCTTTTTTCTATATAATTGTTGGCTTTGTTGGTAATTAAAGCATAATATTTTTAACATAATATACTTCTATTCTGCTCTAATCTATAGTTTCAGATCCCTGCACTGAATCTAAGAGTTATAATGGTGGAATAAATCTGATTTGTTGATTGATCATATGGCAGAGGTTTACAACAGGGTTCTGGTCTGGGCTGGACATTTAGTCTCTTCACTTATTTCCAGATTTAGATACATACCCCTATGTACACTACAGTTTTTCATTTCTATTTATTTTCTAAATTCAACACACTGAAAAAAGCATGCATATAAAAAAGATTAATAGTATTAGCTTAATAGGCTTATTATATACATTTTATAACATTTTTGGAAATACTTAGGATTACAGTTTTCATTGCTTTTATAATAAGAGTTATTCATGTAAATTTAGGGTAATTGACTCTAAACTTTACTGTCTTATCATTAATGGATCATTTTTGATTTAGGTTGTCTTGGCAACATCAGATTTAAATTGATGTAGAAAATCAATAACACTAGAACAGAAACACTACCATCAATAATATCAATACCATCAATGTCCGAGCACTGCTGAGAGAAACACCAATACTAAACATTTCACACAAAACCAGATAAGTTTGTGACCTTCAGTGATTTTTTTCATATTTACACTCATTTTCACCAAAACGTATTACAGTTTTTCTACAACGTATACACAAAAAATGTGGAACTATACACACAAGTCCAAAAACAAGAAGCTCATGTGTCAACATTGTGACTCCAAACTGTAAAACTCTAAACACAATTCTGTTGTTTTCACTCAAATATCTTTCTAAACCACAGTTTTACAAATCACTAAACACAAACCATCAGTTGCATCAGTTAGCACGCTTCAGTCACCTAAGAAACAGTGACCTTCAAAATACAAAACTCTAATTACCTAATAGTCTCTAACAAGTGACATCTGTGCAAACTCAGTTAGAAGAATGCTTCAAACATTTGTCAGAATATAAAAGAGGCCTCAAATAACTTATATGGGTGTTAGGTGAGATGATGTGAAGGAGCAACGATACCAATATGTACAGTAGAGTACAGTAGCCTCTCAGTACTCTGTTCGGTCAGGTCACCATTGTGCACTATAGTGTCTCTATGTAGGTCTTTGGTCTACAATTGTCATTTTCCTTTTTTTCAAAAAGTGCTTGAACTGGATGCCAGTGTTGTGCCTTACAACACTCCACATTTGGTAGCATTTCTTGATGGACTCAAAAATCTTGTCAACCTCCCACAGGAAGAGGAACCAGAGGAGCCCTCCTGTGTTGTCAAGTTTCAACTGGGTCGCTCTGGTCCAGGACTGGTTCACGAATAATAAACTATTTGTTGTGCTGTACCTTCCACCATATTCCCCATTTCTCAATCCAACACAGGAATTCTTTTCTGCATGGAGGTGGAAAATGTATGAACACAGGAACACTGGATTCTCCACGTAAGCCACCCCCCCCGCTGTTTGGCAAAGGGAGAACATTGCTGCTGATGTGTATGAGGTCCTCTGGCCTGACCAAGATCAGAGGCATGATGAACAGTAATCTGTCTCTTTGCATTTTGCAGTAAATAAGTTTTTGTTCCGAACTGATTGTCTTTGCCATGTTTCTCACTGTAGTTACACAGGTGAAAATTAGTTTTACAACCTACTACATACAAATAAGTTACATTTATGTTGCATATACATGTAATACTGTAAATGACATATTTGGGGGAGGAGGGACCTACACTGCACCAAATAAATATAATGAACAGAAAGTCAACATATTTCCATGGACTTGTATGCATTTAAATTTGTACAGGAGCCTCATCAAGTCAAAAGCATACACAAAATCTTCTAATAACAGAGCTCTGAATTGATCTTGTCAGTGTTTATTTGTTGCTCTGTGAGACATAAGCATATGAATAGCTGTGTGTATTGTTTTGGTGAAAGGAATCAGTTTTGAGAAGACGGAACACAATTTTGAGTGCTGTGTTTCATTTTGTTGGAGATTTGTGGAGTTTTGACAAAGCAGTTAATAATTTTTCATTTGTGTTTAGAGTTTTGAGAAACTGAGCCGAGGTTCTTGGCTGTAGAAAACTGTAATATATCACTGATATAACTCATCAGAGAATAATATCACAAATGTATAAATGTACATTTACCCTACAGAGAGAGAGAGAGAGAGAGAGAGAGAGAGAGAGTGAGAGAGAGAGAGAGAGAGAGAGAGAAATACAGCATTAGAATCAGAGAGACAAAGAGTGAAGGGGGAAGGGAGAAAATGGGAAGAGAGAGACAAAAACAGAGAGATAGAGTGAGAGAGACATATAGAATACAACAAATGTCTACACATTTTAACACAGTTATTAATAGTCATTAACGTAGTGTGAAGTTATTCATAGTTATTATTAATATTCTACAGTTATTAATAGTTATTAATGTACTAAACGTATTAACAGTTATGAATGTACTCAAGTTTTTTCTAGCTATTAACCTAGTGTACAGTTATTAATATTTATTACTGTTTCAATTTATTAATTTTTATTAATATAGTGTAGTTATTAATAGTTATTAATGTAATAAAGTTATAATTTGCTAAACTGAACCTGTGCAGGTTTCTCCCACAGTCCAAAAACATGGAGGTCAGGTGGATTGGGTACTCTCTAAAACGTGTGTGTGTGTGTGTGTGTGTGTGTGCGTGTGTGTGTGTGTGTGTGTGTGTGTGTGTGTTTAAGCAAGTGGGATAATGGATGGATTGATGAACCTGTACAAAAATGATGGCACATTAAAAAAATTATTTGTTTTCTAAAGTGTTACATTCCGAAAATCAACAGAAACTGTAAAAACAGACACAGACTGTAAAGCAAAGTCTCTAATAAACTAATGCTGGGTCATTTAGGTTAATGATCACTTTAGTGAGATAAGAGACATAATGAGACACAGAGATCATTCAGATGTGCATATTCAGTCTTTGCAGAAGTGCTGAATAATAACACTGAGCAGACCTGAATGTGAGTGCTTAGCAGAATACACATCTTTTGCTTTATTGATCAGCTCATACATTGAGCTCTTCTGATTGATCTATTGATGAATTGATTGCAGGACATCTTTCATTCTGGACAAATATTGATCAGCTTGATTGATTGCAGGTATTGATTGGCTGTATTGATTGAATCTGTAGCATTCTTTGTCTCCCTCCCCCTCTCTCTCAACATCTGTTCAGCCACTCCCACTGTCCTGCCCTGTGGTGATCTCAGGCTGTACTTGTCAGAGAGCATGTTCACTCATCATTTGGATGAAACAGACTGACCACAAAGAACTGATATGCTGCTGCTGAGATACGGTAGAACTTTTACATGTTAATGCTCTGCTGTGGTACTGTGAGTTGCATTATTTTGTGAATCCATTATTCATTTTAATTCATATTATTCACTAATGTGAAACATCATCTGTGTGATGATGCAGAGGTGATGTAGAGATAGTAAGATGATGATGAAGTTTAGTTGGGTAGTTATGGTGGCTGTAGGTGTCTGTAATAGAGATTATGTAGATGGTGTAGAGATGGTGAGATGATGTAGATGATGTTTAGTTGGCTGTTGGTATCTGTAATAGAGATGGTGTAGATGGTGTAGAGATTGTGATATGATATAGATGATATAGATGAAGTTTAGTTGGTTGTAGGTGTCTGTAATAGAGATGATGTAGATGGTGTAGAGATGGTGAGATGATGTAGATGAAGTTTAGTTGGCTGTAGGTATCTGTAATAGAGATGGTGTAGATGGTGTAGAGATGGTGATATGATATAGATGATATAGATGAAGTTTAGTTAGTTGTAGGTGTCTGTAATAGAGATGATGTAGATGGTGTAGAGATGGTGTAGAGATGATGTAGATGATGTTTAGTTGGGTGTAGGTATCTGTAATAGAGATTATGTAGGTGGTGTAAAGATGGTGAGATGATGTAGATGAATTTTAGCTGGCTGTAGGTATCTGTAATAGAGATGATGTAGATGGTGTAGAGATGGTGAGATGATGTAGATGAAATTTAGTTGGGTGTAGGTATCTGTAATAGAGATGATGTAGATGATGTAGAGATGATGAGATGATGTAGATGATGTTTAGTTGGCTGTAGGTGTCTGTAATAGAGTTGATGTAGATTATGTTTAGTTGGGTGTAGGTATCTGTAATAGAGTTGATGTAGGTGGTGTAGAGATGGTGAGATGATGTAGATGATGTTTAGTTGGGTGTAGGTATCTGTAATAGAGATGATGTAGGTGGTGTAGAGATGGTGAGATGATGTAGATGATGTTTAGTTGGCTGTAGGTGTCTGTAATAGAGTTGATGTAGATTATGTTTAGTTGGGTGTAGGTATCTGTAATAGAGTTGATGTAGGTGGTGTAGAGATGGTGAGATGATGTAGATGATGTTTAGTTGGGTGTAGGTATCTGTAATAGAGATGATGTAGGTGGTGTAGAGATGGTGAGATGATGTAGATGATGTTTAGTTGGCTGCAGGTATCTGTAATAGAGATGATGTAGATGATGTAGAGATGGTGAGATGATGTAGATGATGTTTAGTTGGGTGTAGGTATCTGTAATAGAGATGATGTAGGTGGTGTAGAAATGGTGAGATGATGTAGATGATGTTTAGTTGTGTGTAGGTATCTGTAATAGAGATGATGTAGAGACGGTGAGATGATGTAGATGATGTTTAGTTGGGTGTAGGTATCTGTAATAGAGATGATGTAGATGGTGTAGAGATGGTGAGATGATGTAGATGATGTTTAGTTGTGTGTAGGTATCTGTAATAGAGATGATGTAGAGACGGTGAGATGATGTAGATGAAGTTTAGTTGGGTGTAGGTGTCTGTAATAGAGATGACGTAGATGGTGTAGAGATGGTGAGATGATGTAGATGAAGTTTAGTTGGGTGTAGGTGTCTGTAATAGAGATGATGTAGATGGTGTAGAAATGGTGAGATGATGTAGATGATGTTTAGTTGGCTGTAGGTATCTGTAATAGAGATGATGTAGATGGTGTAGAGATGGTGAGATGATGTAGATGATGTTTAGTTGGGTGTAGGTGTCTGTAATAGAGATGATGTAGATGGTGTAGAGATGGTGAGATGATGTAGATGATGTTTAGTTGGGTGTAGGTATCTGTAATTGAGATGATGTAGTTGGTGTAGAAATGGTGTAGAGATGATGTAGATGATGTTTAGTTGGGTGTAGGTATCTGTAATAGAGATGATGTAGGTGGTGTAGAGATGGTGAGATGATGTAGATGATGTTTAGTTGGGTGTAGGTATCTGTAATAGAAATGATGTAGGTGGTGTAGAGATGGTGAGATGATGTAGATGATGTTTAGTTGGGTGTAGGTATCTGTAGTAGAGATGATGTAGATGGTGTAGAGATGGTGTAGAAATGGTGTAGAGATGATGTAGATGATGTTTAGTTGGGTGTTTAGTTGGCTGTAGGTATCTGTAGTAGAGATGGTGTAGAGATGGTGAGATGATGTAGATGAAGTTTAGTTGGCTGTAGGTATCTGAAATAAAGATGATGTACAAAGTAGATTATGTTTAGTTGGGTGTAGGTATCTGTAGTAGAGATGATGTAGAGATGGTGAGATGATGTAGATGATGTTTAGTTGGGTGTAGGTATCTGTAATAGAGTTGATGTAGGTGGTGTAGAGATGGTGAGATGATGTAGATGATGTTTAGTTGGCTGTAGGTATCTGTAATAGAGATGATGTAGATCGTGTAGAGATGGTGTAGAGATGATGTAGATGATGTTTAGTTGGGTGTAGGTATCTGTAATAAAGATGATGTACAAAGTAGATTATGTTTAGTTGGGTGTAGGTATCTGTAGTAGAGATGATGTAGAGATGGTGTACAGATGGTGAGATGATGTAGATGAAGTTTAGTTGGGTGTAGGTATCTGTAATAGAGATGATGTAGATGGTGTAGAGATGGTGTAGACATGATGTAGATGATGTTTAGTTGGGTGTAGGTGTCTGTAATAGAGATGATGTAGATGGTGTAGAGATGGTGAGATGATGTAGATGAAGTTTAGTTGGATGTAGGTATCTGTAATAGAGATGATGTAGAGACGGTGAGATGATGTAAATGAAGTTTAGTTGGGTGTAGGTGTCTGTAATAGAGATTATGTAGATGGTGTAGAGATGGTGAGATGATATAGATGAAGTTTAGTTGGGTGTAGGTGTCTGTAATAGAGATGATGTAGATGGTGTAGAGATGGTGAGATGATGTAGATGATGTTTAGTTGGCTGTAGGTATCTGTAATAGAGATGATGTAGATGATGTAGAGATGGTGAGATGATGTAGATGATGTTTAGTTGGCTGTAGGTATCTGTAATAGAGATGATGTAGAGACGGTGAGATGATGTAGATGAAGTTTAGTTGGGTGTAGGTGTCTGTAATAGAGATGATGTAGATGGTGTAGAGATGGTGAGATGATGTAGATGATCTTTAGTTGGGTGTAGGTGTCTGTAATAGAGATGATGTAGATGGTGTAGAGATGGTGAGATGATGTAGATGATGTTTAGTTGGGTGTAGGTATCTGTAATAGAGATGATGTAGAGATGGTGAGATGATGTAGATGAAGTTTAGTTGGGTGTAGGTGTCTGTAATAGAGATGATGTAGATGGTGTAGAGATGGTGAGATGATGTAGATGAAGTTTAGTTGGGTGTAGGTGTCTGTAATAGAGATGATGTAGATGGTGTATAGATGGTGAGATGATGTAGATGATGTTTAGTTGGGTGTAGGTATCTGTAATAGAGATGATGTAGAGACGGTGAGATGATGTAGATGAAGTTTAGTTGGGTGTAGGTGTCTGTAATAGAGATGATGTAGATGGTGTAGAGATGGTGAGATGATGTACATGAAGTTTAGTTGGGTGTAGGTGTCTGTAATAGAGATGATGTAGATGGTGTAGAGATGGTGAGATGAGGTAGATGATGTTTAGTTGGGTGTAGGTGTCTGTAATAGAGTTTAAAGATCAGTGAAAGATTTCTGAGATTTAACATAGAAACAGAAAATGTGGAGCTTTTTGTTAATATTGATTTTTACGCTTTGATGCTTTAGGGAACTTTAAAGCCTGTCCATCTGAATGTGACAGTAGATTTACTCAAACTGAACATATAGAACATGACTTATTTAAAGCTAAGTCTTTCTTTGTCAGACATATGTACAGAATCTCAAAAGATTAGAATATTTCATTTGGAGTTTGAGTAAATTATTATTCAATCAACATTAAAATAAAAATGCCACTTTATGTGTAATACATATCAAATATATGACAATTTATGTTGGAATGGAGTTATGAACACAAATACACACAATTACATAATATTGTATTTTTTGGAGATACATTAATATATTGTTTTTATATCTCTCCCTCTAGTGGTGCATCTCATTCTCTCCATCAGACTGAACAGACAGAAGGCAAGAAGAGCTTCAGCATCTCCTCTCTCAGATCCTCTTGGCCAGTATGGTAACAACGCTCATTTCTTTCTTAAGTCATTAACTACCTGAGACATTTAAAAACAGCTTATCTCACTGTGTGTAATGATGCTGTATTTTAGAGCATCTGTGGTGGTGGTGTGGACTTGGAGCAGATGCTTGCTAAGCGAGATAGAGAGATTGTGCGTCTGAGAGAGGAAGTGCAGAGACTGCAGCTCACTGTACAGGAAGTCCAGTCAAGCACAGCCAATCACATTGCACAGCTTCAACAGCAGCTAGCCAATAAAATAATGAATATAGAGGTAGGCTCACATTATTATTATTATTATTATTATTATTATTATTATTATTATTATGTGAATTTGTATTTTCATATATATATATATATATATATATATATATATATATATATATATATATATATATATATATATATATATATACTGTACATACACTACTCAAAAAAATAAAGGGAACACTAAGGAGGAGGTAGCGGTTATGGAGAAATTGTGTGACCCTCTTGATGGGGGAAGTAAGCCATTAAGTAAGTTATGTAACTGTATGTTTGAGGTATATTAGATGTTTAATAGGTTTAGTTTATGTTGAAATAAAACTAATGTTTGTATACGACCGTCTATATTGATTTAAATGTGGAAACTGGGGTCGATCAGACCATATTTGTATGACTTGACTTGTGACTTGCTTGACTTATAGCAGGGACTTGACTTGACTTGCTTGGTTCTCACCACAGTGACTTGGGACTTGCTTGAGACTTGAAGACGATGACTTGAAACTTGCTTGAGACTTGCACACGAGGGACTTACTTTCACCTCTGGATATTGCCTCATGCTACCTCTGTGGTGAGAGAATTGACAGAATGCAAAAGTGAACAAAACATCAGCCAGAAAGGATGAGAACAGAGAAAAGGTCTGTTGTCACCACCTACAGAACCACTCCTGTATAGGGGTTGTCTTGCTAATTGCCTCTCATTTCTACCTGTTGTCTGTTCCATTTGCACAACAGCAGGTGAAATTGATTCACAATCAGTGTTGTTTCCTAACTGGACAGGTTGGTTTCACAGAAGTGTGGTTGACTTGGAGTTACATTGTGTTGTTTAAGTGTTCCCTTTTTTTTTGAGCAGTGTATATATATATATATATATATATATATATATATAGGGATCCTGACCATTGAAGAATAGAGTGAAAGGAGGTTAATAAAGTACATAGAGAAACAGATGGACTGCAGTCTGTAATTGTACAACTACAAAGTGCACCTGTATGGTCAGTGGAGCTAAATGGACAATGAGTGTATATACAAGCTGCTGTATCTAATGAAGTGGCCAGTCAGAGCATATAATTAAGGGAAAACATAAAATATGTAAAAATACAGAACTGGTCTGAAAGTACAGGTGAATAGATGTTGTTGTTGTGTCGATGTTGTGTTTATGAGTGTAATGTCTGTATGTGTTAGATATTGAAGACCAAGTTAGACTCTCAGCAGGATTATGAGAAGATCAAAGAGGAGCTCAGGTGCAACTCACACATTCACAAGTCATAACTCATTACTCATCCACTTATCTCTCTGTTCACTCCATCACTCATGTGTTCTTTCATTATCAACAGGGTTCTTAAAGAGAGGAAACAGGTTTCAGAACATCATCTTCTATCAGTAAGATTCTTTGTTATGAAGCATTTCAGATCATCTATTGTCCAGCCAAAAGTACTCTCATAAAGAATAACAGCAGATGTTTAAAACATGCACTCCAACTTATTGTTCGATTTTCTCTCTCTCTCTCTCTCTCTCTCTCTCTCTCTCTCTCTCTCTCTCTCTCTCTCTCTCTTTCTCTCTCTCAGAAGCCTCCAGCTGAAGACAGTGCTGATTTCAGTGTGGCAGGTATTACTAAGATGTTCAGATGTGATTAAGTGTATATGGAGGATGTGGGGTCATTTCATATTGTACAGGAAAATCTTCTGTTAATATATTTTTGTCTGATTCAGAGACATAATTCATTTTTAATATACATACAGTATATAATTTTATTTCTATTATTTGCCAGTTTTCCCCCTCCCAATTTAGTAGTTGCCAATTAACCCATCCCATCCACTAAAGACTCTCCCCATCACTTTGCAACGTCCCTGACTCTAGGAGGATGAAGATAAGCACAAGCCTTCTCTGGTGTGTGTGATGTGGCCACCGCCTCTTTTCGAACTTCTACTGATACACCACCACAAGAAAGCACGTTGACCAAACAGTAGATGCCTGAGCCAGAGGACATTGTAGTGTCAAGGTTGATAGGGACAGAGCACCCTCTAACAGAGAGAGCAACCTAACCCAGAGAGAGCATGACTCTCTCGGGCCCTGGCTGTCGATGGTGAACATCATGAGCGGGATTTGAACTTCTTAGTCCACCGAGCCACTCAGGGCCCCTTATTTAACATACCGGTATTTACTCCAAACTCAGAGCCCATGTGATCATTTTAGTCCTGTCTGGACACATGTCTTCATGAAGTCCCAGTCAGATGGTGCTTCATGTATTTATCAAACCTCCAGGAAGAACATTATTCAGGTTCATATGCTTTAAAAAATTAAAAGCCAAAAATGTAAATTTACATTTTTAAATTAACTTACTGCACTCCTTTTTTGAGTTCATTCAAGTTTATTCAACTTTGACTTCCACAAATCCATTGTACTTCCTATTTTCAGTCCACTTCTGGAACCAGCAATGCCATTTCAATACCATTCAGATCAGTGACGTCACTTGCCCATAATATTCTCATATTCTCCAAAGCCTAGGTACCGTACACCCCATCACTATGATTGAGTTCTAAGTAGCAATGTTGGCTTTCATATGACTCCATACTTTTGTTTGTATCTTAGAGAAAATAAGAAAGAATTGAATCTCTGAATGTAAGGAATAGATGAAGTCCAGGTTCACAGCTGATTAAGGTGTATTCATGCTATTATTGTCAATATGTATTATTTTTAGGTTTGGAAATAAAGAGGGAGATAGAGTCACCTTCAAAACCCCAATCCTGCACAGAGCTAGTAGACCAGTTCAGTAAACAGAATCACATCAGCTGGAGAACCACACCAACATCTCCATCAACTGATCCACAGTGTTCCTCCTGCCCCTCACCTCATGATCCTCTACCTCTCTGCTCAAAATCTGATCACAGTAATGAAGGATCTCTCCAGACAGTTGATCAGAATGACTTGTCTGGAAATGTCTGGGCTGCTAGTGACGTAGCTTTGTATGATAACGTGATGGACGTAGTGGACACCATGGATGGGAGGTCCTCACAGGACGTTGAGAAGCAGTTTGAGACTTCTGAAATCACTCAGCAGGTTAAAGAAGTGCTCCACAAGCACAAAATTGGTCAGCGTGCATTTGGTCACTACGTCTTGGGTCGTTTGCAAGGCAGCGTCAGTGAGATTCTGGCTCACCCCAAACCTTGGAGCAAACTGACCACCAGAGGGAAAGAACCTTTCCTGAAGATGATACACTTCCTGTCAGATGAACAGAATGTTCTAACACTACGTATGATACAAGACAAAGGTGAGTCAAAACTTTCTTTAAGGGCATTAGTAGTAGTACTTCTGTATATTTTAGAAGGCTTTAGAATCTAAACGCCTTGGATTTACTGGTGGATTCAGACTTACATTCTTCATTCCTCACTTCTAGCATAACACTGTTCTCCATGTAGTTAAGCAGAATCCAGACGTTCTCAGAAATTAACTTACTGGACTATCACTGTGTCAGCACAAGTCCTGCTTTCATATATTATTAGTCTCATCAACCTTTGCTCTCTTTCCACAGCAAGAAGCAACTCTTTAGTTATCAATTCAACAGACACAGGTTGTGATCAGGCCATAAGGAACATTCTGAAACAGGCTGAAAAGGAGCTTCAGTCAGAACCTCAAGGTCAGTAAATTTAAGCTCCACATTTAACACATCTGTGTAGTGAAACACACACACACACACACACACGTAAACACACACACACACATAAACACACACACACACACTAATGAACACATACTTGTCTGGAGTGGTGGGCAGCCCTATCCACAGTGCCCAGGGAGCAGTTGGGGGTTGGGTGACTTGCTCAAGGTCACTTCAGTCATGTCCTGTTATTCATCTAGTTTGTAGTTTAGAGTGAAATGCATGTTTTATGGTTGATAGATAATATGCCATTAACAACTTGGAGTCTGAAGGGTTTTCAGACATTCTGATGTAGTCTGACATGCCTTCAGTTGTTTTACAAATTACGCACATCTAAAATATTTTTTTTCCCAAAGTGTTACACAGACTTTTGTTCAACACAAACTCAGCAACAACAGTGTAAAAACAGTAAGAGTGTCATAAATCTATATTTTGATTAAATCTGCTCTAAATTTAAGACTTTCCAAAAACCTATTTTCAGATGTGCTGATATATTGTGAAAAAACACACTGACCTGAATAAACAGAGGTGTTGGCTACACACTGGTCATTATAGTTTTTAGAAATTGTATGTGGTTTTAGTTCTAAAGCATAAGAATTGTGACTTGACAAGTTTGACTCAATCAGTGGTTCCTAGATTGAATATTTATGAAATATGTGTGAGGTGAGATGTCTATGTGCACATTCACATTGCACACATTCCACAGCTGCACCAAAGCTATATCCGGAATTACCATATCATTATCATATGAATGACAGATCACGTCATTTGTCTGTAAAAAATGTGCAGCTGTCTCATTCGCTCTCACAAATGTGTCTCTGCTTATTTAAGCTCCTCTCGCAAATATCTAAAAACATATTTTGATTCTATAATATGATATCTGTATATTTTAAAATTAGACCCTTTAAAGTTTCTGGGGTATATTTCACTTTGTTTCTAGGATAAAATCTAGGATAAAAAAAGTTGTATAAGTTTTTTGGAGGAGTGTCCTTAATTTTCTGCATGTGGGAACATTGCAATATCTCACTAAATTTTAACATTTATTATTATTTACTTTAAAAAATCCAATATATTACATTATATTTTGAAGAACACGACCACACTCACAGGACCCATGACAGTTCAGTGGCCTTCAAAACCATGACGTAGCGAACAACTTTGACGTCTTAATAATCTAGTTTTGATAAGTACAAATGCAGAGAGTTTCCACTTTAATACCATAGTCATCATTTCATTTCAAATTCCTTCAAAACCAAGTCAAAACCATGAAAACAGTATCACTGTCCAAGTACTTACAGCCTGCACCATACACCAAAAGATGGATTTTGTTGCTGTTTGAAGGTAAAAGCCTTTGGTACTTGTGGTCTTATCTAAGTTTGGTGGCTTTCACAGGTAATGAGAAAAGAATTCAGCAACACCAGAGCACATATGTTACCACTCATGACTATAACAGAGACAGAGCAGCTGAAGACCTAGTCAGAGGCATCCTGGAGCAAGCGAGGCATGAGTTAAAAGTTCAACAGCATACAAAAGAGCAGGAAGGGGGAAGAATTGACTCTTTGGTGACTTCTGGCATTCAA
The DNA here is from genome assembly GCA_036984385.1 of Crenuchus spilurus. NCBI lineage: Eukaryota > Metazoa > Chordata > Actinopteri > Characiformes > Crenuchidae > Crenuchus > Crenuchus spilurus. The sequence continues at coordinate 39,068 of BRDA01050101.1, forward strand.
CTGAAGCAAGGAGAAGGAGAAGAAACAGGTCTGAATCAAACTGCATCAGACCATAACCTTCTCAGTGAGGTGTCACCAGCTGACTTTGTCCAGAACATCATCCAAAAAGTCAAGAATGAAATTGGTGCCAAGAGTATCTCCTGTCCGATTTCAGCTTTGCTACCTTCTGTAGGTCCTGATCCCTCTTCCATAACTCTTCCTCCATCCTCAAAGACCAGACACAACCACTCATTAAGCAGAAAACTGGATGAAGTCTTGTCACGCAGCACTGGAATGAAAATGATTCCAGAAAACGTTACTGACAGTTTAATTCATGTTGATCACCTGCCTTTAGAGAACTACAAAGACAAGTGGCAACCTTCTCAAGCAGCAGGTGGACAGAGCATTTCCCAGCCTCTTTCAGACCTCTACACCGGACTCCATGCACAGAAGACAACATTCAGGTCACTGGAGCTGGACACTTTAAGTATTACCAGACAGGTGAAGGGAGTTCTTGCAGAAAATAAATTAGGTGAGCACACACAGTAAAAACTATCCCAGCTTAATTTTTTTTTACATTCAATCAACTTTGTGTCTACACAAACATATTAGTTTAGTCAAATATTATGAAGCTTTTAAAAATATTTAATATTAAAATGTTTTAAATTGTTCTGCATTGATAAACATTATAGAATATGTTCAGAATCAACTTTGCTGCTCTCTGTGACTCTTCACGCAACACCATGAGCCTTCCCCCCCTAACAGTTACAGTGCCATATCCAAAAATTTGAACATTGTGAAAAGGTTCATTTTTGTTAATAATTTATTTTTAAAAGGTAAAACTGATTTTTATTTTTTATTTTTACAAATATTTTATGTTCATTACACATAGTGTAAGTGACACAAGTGACATATTTCAAGTCTTTTTTTGTTTTAATTTATTAGATTAGATTCAACTTCTTAGACTTCTTGACAATGTGATTTGCATGTTATGTCACTGTGAACTGTTACTCAGTGCTCCAAAGTCCTCTTTTCAGATGAAAGTCAGTTTACATTTAATTTGTAAATCAAACTGGAGAGACACAGAATACAAGGTGTCTGAAGTCCAGTGTGCAGTTTCTACAGTCTGTGATGGTTTGGGTGTCATGTCATCTACTGGTGTTGATACACTGTGTTTTATCAAGTCAACACTGCTCATCTGTCAGGAGATTTTAGAGCACTTCATGCTTCCATCTGCTGACAATCTTTATGGAGATGCCGATTTCTTTTTACAGCAGGTGCCCACAATGCCAGAACTACTACTGACCATGATATTATTGTGACAGATTAACCTGCCAACTTATGACCTTTAAGCCATACTAATGAACATTAAAACAAAAAAACTTAAACACAAATCAACTTTTTCACAATATTTTATTTTTTATGTATTACAGTGCTTCTGAATGTTGTCATGTATAATTAAATAGTGTTGTCTGTTACCTCAGCATATTCTAAGAGGCCTTTCATCTTCTTAAACACTGAGTCAGACAGAAGTCTCCAGGACAGCACTGCTGACCATCCAGAGTGGTTTAAGACTAAAAGGGCTCGTGTGGTACTCAGCTCTGAAGAGAAGGAAATTCTGAGCAGAACTTTTCAGATAGAACCTTACCCTTCTCATCACACCATCCAAAGACTTGCCTTACAGCTCAGACTCCATCCCAGTACAGTCACCAACTGGTTTTACAACCACAGGTCAGTAATAAGCATCACTGGCAAATATAAAACATGTACTATATATACTGTTCTTCAAAGCTTAGATTTATAACTTTATATTTAAATACATGGTTAGTCTCATGAGTTGAGTTGTAATTTGATTCATATTCTCTATGTTAGTGTCAGTAAATAAAAAGCATGTGGCAAGAATAAAAAACAAAACATCTCGGCACAAATGAGGTATTCATTGAATGTTAAGGGATTTTTACAGAATTTCTCATTTTTTCTCAGTTTTGTGAGACTACTCAGTAACAACTATAACAACAGTTAATAAAGGAAGTGCAGTGTGAAGCAATGAAATGTCTAATTAAATTACATATACAGTGTAGAATAATCATTTTATTTTCTAATATCATGAACAAAAACAAAGTTTCTAACAAAGAAAAAATGTTTTCTTTCTTTTTTAAATAAAACAAGTTTGATGTAGTATGTACACATGATTACAGTTTCAGAACTACAATATGTCCACACAGTCTGTTTCAAATGTTTTTTTTTGTGATGTCACAGAGGCCTGTGTATTTATTAGCTTATATGAGCCCCACCCTCTTCACACTGTAAGTGAAGGCACAATACAGCACAGCCAATAAGGGCTAATACAATTTACTTAAATCGCTTTTAAAGGCACAGTAGCAAAAACAGCCTATTTTAATAAATGGTCATGTAAATATGTTTAACTGAATGTTGGTATATACAGTACCAGTCAAAAGTCTGGACACACCTTCTGGATAATCAGTGGTTTTTCATGATTTAAAAATGTTCTGCATTGTCGATTAATACTAAAGTCATCCAGACTATGAAGAAATACATATTGAATTATTTAGTGAATAAACAAGTGTTAAACAAACCAGAATATGTTTTATATTTTAACAGATGTGCCTTGTCAAGAGTTAATGATTTGCATTTCTTGCCCTCTTAATGTGTTTGAGACATCGGTTGTGTGTCTACTTTGAAGAATCTAAAACAAATTTTGGTTTGTTTAACACTTTTACGTTTACCACATGATTCCTTATGTGTTCCTTCATAAAAATAAAAATAAAAACTTTATTGTCCAAACTTCTGACTGGCACTGTATTAAACTGTTTCTTATATAATTATTATTATAAATGTATTTAAGCCTCATGGAGAAAAAATTGAAAGACAAATATATGATATGAGCCCTTTCCTCTAATTTTAGGTCCAGATTGAGACGTACTGTCCACAATGGAAGGTCACTTATTGCTGATTACAGTCATTCACCTATTCTTGACCCTGAAGTAGAGACACAGCTTCACTGCTCTGATTCAGACCTGTGTTCTTACAGCAGTGTGTCCTGTACAGACACCAACCTGGTGACTATTAAAGGAGAACCCAGTGATGTAATATCTGAGGAGAGGCAGGAAAGTACCCAGTATGTTTCTACTGGTGTACAGTTCTCTAGGACTTTGAAGCTGGAAGTGAAAGAAGACTGGAGAAGTTCAGTAATCTGATGAAAGAGGTTCCTGATGGAGAAGATGAGGACTCAAAGAACAGTTAACAGCCACCTTAGCCAATCCTCCAGAATACTTAACATCAGAGTAACCACCCCAGAAACCTCAGTGTCCACCCATATGTCCCAAAAGTTACTGACAGTGAGTTTATAAACTTTAATACAGCTGTTTACTCTCCACCAGAAGTTTAGTGCAGATTTCACACAAGATGTCACGGGATGTAGAAATATCATTGACACACTAGAATAGGAGATATTAGTCAATACACAACCTCAGTAAACACTACTAATCACACAAATAGGAGATATTAGCCTACCTAAACTAGTCTATGTCCCATAATGCCTTGAAAAATGTGTGAAATATGTACTAAATGTGGTGGAGAATAAATAGCTATAAACTCACTAAAACTGAACTAAAAAGCAGTGACACTGACCTGCCTCACCCTTCTACCACAGAACACTGAGTATCTGGTGCAGCAGTTTTTATCAGTCTCCAAACAGAGAGAAAAAATCTGTGACATGGTTGGACAGACTACACTGAAACAAATGCATTTTGAAATGTAAATGATTAAAATACTGTATGTACACAGATAGATAGATACCGTTATTGTCACCGTTATCGACACAATGAAATTACAGCTGGACACACATCATACAACCACATAATAAAGACATGCATCAACATACAGAACAAGTGAGACTTAGACAACTTTGACAGAGAACAAGATAAAGTACTGAGTGACAGATATTGCACTAAATGTAATTAATGTACTGATATGGAGGATGTGTAAATGTGGCACAGTTGGCTTAATATTTGACATCACACTGCATTATGGGGCTAATATTCTATATTGTAAGAGCTGTTTTTTTTTACTTTGATGTGTTCATGTTGGATGACAGTACATTTGAAATATGGGATTTTGAACTATGTTTTCATTGTAATATATTCAGTCCTAATGGCCTGTTTATTGAACTCATCACATTTTTATTATCAGTGGGTTAGCATTAAGTTATTTATAATTTTACAGATAACTCATTAATTACATGCTCAGGAAGTAAAAAACTCTATTTACATTCTGCACATCAGTCCTTTAAAATACAGAAAATATATTGTATTGTTAGTTTTAGAATATTGCCAAATTAAGTTATTATTCATGAATCTAAATATTGTTCATATTGTTCATTTATTATATGTCCACGTTATATGAGCTGGTCTCTAATAAAATTGTCAACGTGCGTAACAATTTGTAAAATATTGAACTTTTCATACATGATTTATACATACAATAGATATGTGCATAGAATTTAGATTTGTGCCACAAGTGGTGGCCCTTCTATAGAAACGGAAATGGAATGCTCACTTGTGGAGTCCAAATCTGGGCTACATTTGGCATTTAGATCTTGTCCACATACTGTGATGAATGATTGACCAGATTCATGACAAATGTGGTAACTGTAAGCCATATATATATATATATATATATATAT
>BRDA01050108.1:0-18356 GCA_036984385.1 Crenuchus spilurus
AAAATATTAGATGTTGGCACCTCCACATCATTGCATTCAATTTTTATTCACAATTTGTTTAGTGTCCCAACTTTTTTGGAATCCGGTTTGTAATTTGGTATGTTTTATGTTTCATTTTTACATTTTTTGATGTCTAAAGGGGATATGTGCTATCCGTTATCGTTATCTTAGGTGTTTAGGTTAAATAGATTACAAACACTTCAACTGGAGCCGTGAGACACACACAGTCTCCATTGCATTTTAAATACAATCATATAACAAAACAAAAGGGTAACGCACACAAGCTGTGGTAGTCCACATTACGTGCAAGTTAATGTAAACGCCAGTAGGAACGAGTAAAAGAAATGAGAAAAGTCCAGCACACGGGAGAAACCTAAACCTTTCCCTCTTACCTTTAAGACAGAATCCATTTCTGACAGAAAACTCAGAGGGCAGACTTCTCTCAAGTGTCTGTTATTTGTTTGTTGTACTGGATATTTATGCAGAGTATAGTAAATGTAAATCATTTCTTGTTTTTAAGAGGCTGTCAAGGGATTGCTGTTCATGTGGGTGTTGTTTTGTCACGTTAATACCAAATTGTATTAACATACTACATTTTGTCATTTAAAAGTTAAATAAACACAAAATGTTTTAGAAAAAGAAAAATTGTCCAATTTTCTTCCACAGTATCTGATGTCAATATGTTATTAAACGGAACAAAAATTACAGACTATTGTTTTATTAAAATAGCAGTAAGCAGTCTAAAAATATCTCTCATTTAAAATAGTATAACTAAAAATACAACTAAAATTAGATTTAACAATAACATTTAATTGACTAAAACTAGACTAAAATGTTTTGTTTTCATCGACTAAAACTAGACTAAAACTAAACTAAAATTACATTAAATATTTTAAACATTTAATTGACTAAAACTAGACTAAAATGTTTTCGGTTTTCATCAACTAAAACTAGATTAAAACTAACAATAACTAAATGACTAAAATGTGACTAAAACTAATTACATTTTAGTCAGAAGACTAAAACTAAATCAAAATCACCTGTCACAATTAACACTGATACAGTATATAGAATCATGAACACTCAAAGAACATTGGGAATAATTGAAAGGTTCTTTGCAATGTCAAATGGTTATTCAGATTGATGAAAAATGTGAACACACTAGGATGTGAAAACATGTGCCCAAAGCGGTGGGCAGCCCTATCCATGGTGCCTAAGGGGCAGTTGATGTTGCACATGACCTGACGAACTGTCATCGAACTGGTGACCTTTTGGTCACAAGACCAGATCCCTAACCACCAGGCTAGAGCTGTCAGATGGTTCTATATAGAAGATTTTTGATAATGGTTCTATATAGCATAAAAATGCTTCTGCTATTGTTACAATGTCAAGCTTGTAATATTAGATAAACATCTTTTTTAGAGTATAGTTAAGTTGTAAGACTTAAAATATAGGGCATCTTTGGCTGACTTTTTTGGTTTGCAAAACTGAACAAAAGCTTGTACCTGATTAGGGTCCACGTCATAACCATGCTTGGCAGCCAATGTCCTGGCCATTGCTAGATTGATGACATATCCAACTACGGCAAGGGAAAAGGCCGTGCTCAGCATGTCTTCCCACTGTGACACTGTGGGTAGGATCGGGGCTGGAAATCTTAGATTAGATAGATTACATTAGATTTGGTAGAAGTTTATTCATCCTGAAGGAATGTCACAGCAGCCAAACATAAAATCTCACAGAAAGTAAGTTAATATTCCAAGCAGATACACTAACAGACACATTACAACTGAGCACAAAAAGACAACAGACAAAAAATGCAAAAATGTGTTACTCAAAAAAAAAACAGTAGAGTGGTACAGTGTTGGAATAACATACTACAAATGATAATATATTGTGATTTAGCATCTTTCAAACATTAGAGAAATCAATACTGTCCCTACAGTAGTGAGACTCATTGTAGATCCTTTTGGCAGTGGGTAAAAAAATCTTAAGACACAGTGGCAAAATGAAAGTTTTTGAATTATCTCTATGTATGTATAACATCATCTTAAAAAAGTGTGATTTTCATCTAAAACCCTATTCAGATTGGATTTTTTTATCAGAGGGACATCTGTTTTTAATATTTGACATGTTTCCTTAAAGTTGAAACTGGACAATTTTAAAATAAATACAATGTGATTTTCTGGGAGGTCTGTGTAACATGATAATATGATTACAATTCATTTGTATGTGTAGCTGTGATTATAATCACTGCTTTAATAAACTTGAATTAGTCTTTAATAAATCTGTTGAAATAAGCCAATATCTTGTCCTTTATTATGGATTTTAGTTTCTTTTAGATTAGAAAGTGGAAGATCTTCCATCAAGACAAAGTAGATTATTAAGTAACTCTATTTATTTAAGTAACTATTAATGGTTATTTATTTATGCGTGATTTATGAAAATTAAATTAATTTGATGAAATTAGATTGGAATTACAGGACAAAGCTGCTTTGATTTATGAAAAAAAACTTAAACATTTACGTTTTCTATTCTCACGAAGGATGTGCTGATGTGAACCATGTGTCACAAAAAAGATATCTTGTTTCTTTGCTTAAAGCTGGAAAATGTTAAAAAGGTTTTTTTAAATCATCAGAATGAAGACTATTTAATTCTGTCTATTCTCTCTAGAAGTCAAAACCAATGGCACAACACAAAACACTCAACAAAGGGAAAAAATAGAGTAATAGCTAAACGCTTGAAGAAGTCATGTAAAATCATTGTTCATGAGCCTGCCATGCAAACAGGCATGAACAGGCACGTTGTCCTTGGCAGGATTGGAGGAAACTGCAGTTTTAAAAAAATATTTGGCAAAGAGCACATTGACACTCCAAAATGCTACTGGACAAGGTTTTGTCATCTGACCAAACTAAGGTTGAACTGCTTGATAAGAACACCCAGTGTTACTTATGGCATAAAATGGAGTACTGCATAGGAACATACAAATGTTTTCACAATGGTGTGGTCTTGTGATTTGGGGCTGTTGTGATGCCTTTGAGCCCAGACCAACTGCCATTTTCATGGGAAAAAATTAATTCCCATGTTTCAGGGAGCCTGTTTGCTGAAGTTCAGTAAAAGTGGAGTGATGCAACAGGACAATGACGCCAAACATCATAGCAGATATATATCAGAATGACTTGGACATTTGTCCAAGGACAAACAGGATATAATGTTGGGAAATTGACTCAAGAAAACCATTCACACCAGTTACTGAATTATGATTGAAAAGAGTGGTCTAAAATCTAAAATCCCTCTTAAACATTGCATAGGCCTAATCTGTGGTCACATTTTGATCACATTTTTAAATCAAGTACTTTCATCAGTAATATGAATGTGTAATTGGTGTACATAATAAATACATTCAAGATGATAACTCCCTGTGTGTTATTACTGAAAGAGATTAAGATTTAACTCATTTATGCAGTGAAACACACACACACAGGCACACACTAGTGAACACACTAGGTTGTGAGAATTTGTGCCTGAAGCAGTGGGCAGCCCTTATGCCCAGGGAGCAGTTAGGGGGTTAGGTGACTTCAGTCATGTCCTGTCTGAGGATCGAACTAGCAACCTTCTGGTCACAAGACCAGATCCTTACCACTAGGTCATGACTGCCCCATGAGAGGTGATGTACTCTCTCATTAACTGGGTCACAATGACCGCAAAGTTGCTTTTACTATTTTGGCTCTGCTCAAGATGGTTATCAGGATGGGTTTCCTGTCTTATGACCAAGAGAGCAAATCTGGAGGAACCATAAGAGCTGAACAATATTCAGTGGTTTTCTGTTTGATATATATATATATATAATCTGTGTAAAGGTATAATTGCTTTGACAGGGTTTGTGAGCTCACCCCTCATCTTTCTCTCTCTCTCTCTCTCTCTCTGCCTCCCTCTCTCTCTTTCTCTCTCTCTCTCTCTCTCGTGAATGTGCTGACCTGTGGATATATTTTTGCTCTGTCTCTCTATACATTTGTTTCTTTTTTTGCAAAACAACATTTCAAGTAAACTCTTATATTTTTTTATTTTACATTTTGACACACTGTCTTCTTTTCACCTTTCAAGTTTCTCATATAGATAGAAATGTTATGTTAGTCATACTGTGGTAAAAAATTTGTCAACATTAGCATTACATTTTGTTTTGTCTGTACCTGTGACTAGGGTGACCAGATCTGAGATGATGAAAAAGAGGACACCTTAGCCATTGGGGGGTGGCGGGTGGGTGTGGGCATGGGGGGTGTTGGGGGCGTATAATGTATTACATGTTCAAATACATGTATTTTTTGTGCTTGAACATACATTTTATTATTATTATTAATTATTAATATATATAGACAAATTATGATTTATATTTGATTAATAATTACTAATTACTATTAATAATATACTAATAATAACTAATAAACATTATTATGAATAATAGAATAATAAAATAATAATAAATAATATTAATCATTAATAAAATATTAATACATTATTACATATTATTTAAAATGAATTATTTTGATAATACTTACACTTAGAGGCATGTAAATGGATGACTTATCACAGACTGGTAGACACACGCACCCAGACTCAAATGTAAATACAGGTAGTCCCCGGGTTATGAAGTTGATCCGTTCGTACGTTTGCGTCGTAAACCGAATTTTGTGTGTCAGAACATACGTAAATACTGTACATAAATAACATACTGTAAGCACTTATCCTATCCTAACACCTATCCTAACACAGTAATTATCAAAAAACACATATAAAATATGTTTAATAATGAAAGGAAACAGCCGCATAACCATGTATTCTTCCGCCGCGCACACCAAACACGAAAAAAGGCTTTATACAGTAAATGGGAGATGTGTTGTAACCACGAAACATCGTAACTCGGGGACAACGTAACATGGGGACTACCTGTATTAATGAATTTTAATATGAAACCGCTGATATTAAAATACATCTAGCTGACGTGACACAGGCAGAACAAACAGTCAACATGTTAATAACTTACAGGTGAAAATGGACTGCTGGCCAAATTGCAGTCCAGACTCCATTTGAGGGAGTGACAGCGACGACAGCCAATCACACGTTAGCAAGAAACGGCAGAGCCAATCGATTAGCTTGTGGCGGCCTAAAGGGAAACTGGCTTGGATTTCAGCTGGGTCTCCAATTAATATAGTGTAACATCTCGCTCAAGCGCACCAAATGGAATAGAGGGAGGGCAAGACTAGTTTGTGAACGAAACGCTTCTTGAGTTAAACAAAAACCCAGATGTTTTTGAAATTCCGCCCAGACATGATTTTTACGTCTCAAAAAGAGGTCATGTCCGGGTAAAAGAGGACATCTGGTCACCGTACCTGTGACTTAAATGAAGAACCGATCATACTTTATGACCAATTAATACAAAAAACATTCCCAAACATTTATTGCCACTGTAGAGATATACAGTAGAGTTTTATAAATATACAGTACATTTATGAATATCACTATTTTTGCAATTTCATGAGTTGATTTAAATTAAATGTCTCTTACCCCAAAGGAATCTGTCCTACTATGTCCATGTGGTACTTCTTAGGCATGTCCAGTGGTCCAGAGATGGCAGTGGTCACTACCACCTGAGAAAAAACACATGTCAATGCTCCAGAAATCCATGCTCAATCTTACGATGATATACAAATATAAACCAATAATTATATCACCATCACATTCATATCTCTTCACTCACAATGATGATCTCTGTGGGAATAGGGAAGGGGATTTTATGTCGGTAGCGAGCACTCAGTTCTTTCACTATGATTAGCACCACAGAGCTGACCACAGCAAACACCAGAGAGGCAATATTGCTTTTAGACAGACTCTTGCATATGTCTATGAGAGTCTGAAATACAGAAAACACAAAAAGAGTTCATACAGAAATAGAGAAAATTATTATTATTGATTTCTCCTTAGCTTTTAAAACAATACTTTAACACATACCCACTGTCAGTTACTCGCAGAGATGTGCGCAAGTCTTTTTTTGCAAGTCCAAGTCAAGTCTCAATTCTTTGGCTCCAAGTCAAGTCCAAGTCTTTGACCAAAAATCCAAGTCAAGTCTCGAGTCTCTTAACCTCAAGTCCAAGTCCAAGTCTTGTTGCATGTATTACTTAACTGGCAGTTTGAGCAAAGGTATTCGAACTGTACTAGATTATATTCTATCCTATGTTTTAATCTAATTTAATAGTATTAAAACATAATACTGTTTTAAAAATACAGATCATTAAGGTTAAGGGTGAAATAACAATCAAGCATTTAGAGTATTGTTAACTGTATTTTGCACTTGTAGTCTTACAAAGAATTGACAATTGACAAATCCAACAAGTGTAGTGTAGTGTGCAAAAACGAACATTGCTTAAAATGACAAACTCAAAAAGTGCAATAATGTTAAAACTTAACTATCCCTGTAACATTGTATAATACTGTGAACATATTAAGGGACTCCTTGGGTTCAGTGTAAACTTAGAACATGCCTCTAAATGAGCAGTGTGTTACACTTAAGGTATACTAAACTTGCAAGTGTTTTAGCATTAAGCTTAGCTTGTCTGATAAAGTTAGAGGACTTAGTGATGGGAATTCTGGCTCTTTCTAGGAAACTGGTTCTTTTGGCTTGGCTCACTAAGAAGAGCCGGCTCTTTCGGCTCTCAAGTGGCTCCTTAGATTTAGTTGATTAAATAAATTTATTATTTTATTTTATTATTTTTTATATTATTACTATTTTAAATTTAATTATATTTTTATTGTGTGAAATGAATCACTAGTGTAAAAACATACATTGTATCAAATATGTATTATTTATATGGCTTTATTTACTCAAAAATAAATTATGAAATACAAAAACAAAGGCCCATCTCAAGTAAACAAACAGGTCCAATCTCTAAATGTGAATATTATTTGTAAATTTGCAACTACATGATATGAAATGTTCACGTTGCAAAGTATACACTCTGCCTTTGAACTGTCTATCATGTTAAAATGCGTACAATCTATACTTCGTTTCCTGTCACTCATTTTCCTCACCTGTCCAGCGTGTAGTCTGTCTAAAGTTCTCTCCCCGGAGACTCTCCCTCCAGTTCTGTGCTAACTGTGCATCAGTAACCGCTCCGCTCCGCTCAGTGTAGACACACAGATGCTGCCACACATCTTGACCAATCACGTGCTGCCCGTCATTCACTTCAAAGAGCCGGCTCGTGGAGCCTGATCGTTCGCAACCGACCCATCACTATTAGAGGTCGTCGTCTTTGCGTCCGTAATTTGGACTCCACACACTTTGCATTTTGCCAGTCTCTTGTCGTGGTGTCGGATACATTCTTTGTAAGCAATGCTTATAACGAACGGCAGCAGAGCTGCCTGCTGCAACTCGCCCGCCATGCTGAAGCTCTGTTTGTCACATAGATTACATGTTATTAACATTGGATGGTGCTGGCCCTTCCCGTTCTCAGGCGAGGGGGAGTGGAGCAGAGCATGGATGTGTATTGAGGGAGTGAGCATCGTGAGTTGGGCAGTGAAAAGACTTGCATTGTTCGTGAGTCTCAAACCACGAGTCCAAGTCAAGTCTCGAGTCTTTAGGGTCCGAGTCCGAGTCAAGTCTCAAGTCTCCAATAGTAGGGACTTAAGTGCGACTCGAGTCTAAGTCCGAGTCACGAGTCCCCATTTGTGGTTACTCGCTTCTGCAAGATGGACAGACATAGGGGCTGTAGAGGGGATGAATTTGATAATCATATTTTGAAGTGAAAATTCTCAAAAACAACAGATTTTGTCATTGATTTTAGAACAGCACCATATCCACCATATTGACCTACAAACACTGTTGTGGGGTAATAAGTGGAATCTGTGAACAGTTGCAAATATCTTGGTATTCTGATACACCTAAGTCTTAGCAGCAAAAATGCAATTAGGTAGAAGGCTAATGCATCTCCTCCTCCTCCTCTCCCCAATATCTACCCTGCTCTTTGTCTTGTCTACTTGAAAGCTTCTCATAGCACCAGCCTGCAAAGGAAAAGTATGGAATTGATTAAATGGTCTCTCAATACTATTGTCACCATCTTCTCTATGAGAAGTCTGAGTTCGGGGCAGCCCACCTGTCCTGATGGGACGTTTGGTGCTTAATATGTGATGGATGCGTGGCGTATTGTATGCCTGGCGGCACTGTCTCTGGAGTATGCTGAGGATGCACTATTCGGATCACTGGTTTGTGTTTCAGCTGATTGGCATAAGGCAATATTATTGACTACCAAGAAATTAAAAAGTTGGTACCGCGGTCCGGGCCCTGGCCGGTCCCAGCTATGATTGAAGTGGTGGGCAGGGCAGTAACTGCACAGACTGTGAATCTTCACACTACTTTGGATAATATCTTGGCGAGACTTACGGCTTTGCAAAGACTTGGATTCTAATGAGAGACTAATGACTTTAGAGGAACCACAGAAAATAGTGGCTGCTCGCTGTTGATTTAAGTCTGACCACCCTTTTGGCTCCCTATCTAGGCAATGACCTTCAGTGTCTTGCCAAATCTCTCCTCCGGGAGCCTTTGCTAGTGCATTATTAACAAGCTCTTATCCACCCCCAGCATTCCTAAGGTAAGGCCGTTCTGTCTAGGGCCAGGGAGCATTCAAGAACTGTGCTCAGTGCTCTGACATCTGCAAAACTGAGGACACTCAGACTCTGACCTGGCAACCAACTTTGTGGCCCACCCCTCCTACCTACCTAAAAACCAAACGTCTTCTCCTGCTTTATTTCCAGGCAGGGGCATGATGGCTCCATTGACACACTCTGGTCGCATCCATATATCTGTCTGCCGAAGCTGGTCTATCTCCTATTCATTCCCGGCACCCCCCCCCTTGCTATGTCTTGTCTTTGTGCCTAGGTGAAATAGGTGACTTTTTCTTTTCCCACCTGGGCTCCCAGACTGTGCCCAATTTGGGGCGCTGTCCGGGATTGAGGGGAGTTTTGTTTTTTATCACCTCCTCCCCTCATTGTGTCCTGTTCTCTTTTAACTTTCATGATAATTTTGCTGTAGTTGTACTTGTGCACTGACAATAAACTTATTCTGATTCTGATACTCCTTGTACAACTAAATTATATATTTAAACAAACTGATGACATTGTTTCAAAGAGCTTTCATTGACCTCTGTATTAACATCTGGTTTAAAATCTGGCTTGAAAAATGGATATGAGCTGAACAAAGGTAATTAAGCTGCCAGTAAGATAATTAATGAACTGCAGATATTGTTATATGATATATGATTAATTAAGCAGGCATGACAATCTTCCACTCTCTCTGTAAAGAAATGTAGCTGCTCTTATCAGCTAGAAAGTACAAGTTACCTACAGCCAGGCACAACAGACTTTACAGTCCTTTTACAGCAGACTTTACTGTTTACAGTCCTCAGATGTAACATACTTTACAGACCTTTTACAGCAACCTTTACAGTTTACAGCCTTCAAGTGACATACTTTAAGGTCCTTTTACAACAGACTTTACAGTTTATGGTCCTCAAGTGCAACAGAATTTACTGTTAATTTTCAGTATGTATAATATGAGCTCTTAATTGTAGAGCTTCGTGTATTCAGCTTCTTCTATTATGTCTATTGGTTTATTATGTTATTGTGATTTGTTTACAAGACAACCATCACAAATGCACCAATTAACTAAATTAATTAAATCTGAATGAATAAAACACACTGGCTGAAAGATAGCATTAGTGAGCACAGTAAAGTAAATTGCAGTGTCATGTTTTATTATTTATCAAAGACTTTTATTTAAGTATTTGATAAAATAAGAACTAATTAGTAATATTCAATAATACTTACATAAACAACAGCCAGAGGCCCACTGTAGGGTGGTACATGAATCCCAAAGATATACTTCAGCACAGAAATGAGGATCTGCAGACCTGCGGCTGTCATGAATCCTCTCACGAAGGACTCTGAGAGATATATGGCCACAAACCCAAACTGCATCATACCAAGACCAATCTGTCAACATTCCAGGAACAAATTGTTACTGATCCACGTTATATTATCAGCAAAGGTGCAGGTGATACTGAGCAGCAAGACAGCTGCCATTCTTTTCCCACTCTTATTCAGTGCAATGACAGGAGACAGAAGTTACCTGTATGATGGCAGTAAGACAGGCCAATGTGCCTGATATGCCTAATCGGACTGCATTCATTCTCTCTTCATCCACCACAGTGATATTGAGTGTGGCATTGAAGTGGCTGAAATCTGACTCAGGTGCCAACCTCAGACATACCATACCCACCATGATACTCAGTACAGCAAAAGTGCCTGTGTGAAGAAAAAAAACTTGAAGAACATCTTGAATATAATGTAACTACACAATTCTACCATGATACAGAGAAGATCAGTAACCTAGAAATAGCCATAGCACCTACACAACCATACATGCAAATTCACTGAAAGGTAGGGTCTGGTTAGTAACTGGCTGGGAAATATAAGTAGTGTTGGTAGGGAGGAGATGCTAATCCTGTGTTCTGTGTGAATTCCAGAGAACCAAGGTAGTGACAATGACACTGTACTGTATAAATAGTCTTTCAGATTACTAAAACCAAAGTCCTGATTCTCTGTGGTTACAAAAAAATCAATGGGTCTTAGTAGGGGTGTTACCCTGAAAGCCCTTGCTTATTTAAAAATTTATCACCCATAAATATATCTTGCTTCAAAAACGGGCTTATGCCCTATTCAGACTGGATTAATTTATTAGGGGTGCATCTGTTTTTTGTTTGCAGCTTTTTTTTATTTTACATCTTTTTTGTAAGTTATTTTACTGTTGTAATTGCTTTCGGACAGCTTTAAAATAACTACAGACTGGGGGAATTTCAGGATGGTTGTATTTTCACAAACCCATTACTTTCACTTGATAAGTGCACTGGACAAAAACAATTGTAAGCTTTTGTGTTTAAAGTGACAGTAACATCAGGCTCCTAGAGATGGCGCTGCATGAGAATGATCAGGCTATAATTAACTGTACGGTGTGTGATGGGATTCATTGATTGAGAAGAGGTGGTCTAGTTCAGTGAGTGTTATATTCAATGTTTTTAAAATGGGTCATCAAGCAGATGCTAATGATTGGCAAAAAGCAGTGATTGCATTAGGGCAGTCGGGGGGCTAGTGATAAGGATCTGGTCTTGTTACCAGAAGGTCGCCAGTTCGATCCCCAGACAGGACATGACTGAAGTGCCCTTGAGCAAGGCACCTAACCCCTTAACTGCTCCCCGGGCGCCAGTGGATAAGGGCTTCCCACCGCTTCGGGCACAAATTCCCACAGCCAAGTGTTCACTAGTGTGTGTTTCACTGCACAAATGGGTTAAATGTGGAGGTCAAATTCCGTTGTGTGAAAATCACATTGGCAATTGGTTCATCTTAATCTTAATCAAAGGCCACAGTGTGAAGTAGCTGAATATGGAAGTGTACAGTCATTTGGGTCTATCTGCAGTGACAAAAATCCCAGTCTACAGAAAATTCTCCTCAAAAGTTGTGACAAACAGCACAACAGCACTGAAGGCCTCTTGCATTCTACTCTGCTCCAAATGTTCATGGTATGCAGTTCCCTGTGGAGTGTTCTTTCAGTAAAATTGTTGTGAAGGACCTGCATTGACTTCTAGATGCAATTCTTGTCTGGAATTGAAATGATTTTCATTCACAAGCCGTTAAATTATTCTATAGTAATGATATGATGTTATTTTACTTTACATATGGATTTTAGTTTATTTTTCCTTCAATAATGTACCCTCAGGTAGCATATGGAGTTGAAGACTTTCCTTCGAGAACAAGTAATTAGAATCATACACAAGATAAGATGTAAAATATCCTATGCCAAACCATTAGAGCTTCACATAGGGCCCACCCCTCTCTCTTACTACCAGCAGCCACACAATCCTATTGTTTCAATACTACAGCTACACCCTATGGTTGCTGTGGCCATTTATGATCTGATCAGCAACCAACTACCCTTAACATCTACAGTTACTCATTGAGCCCATCACATGAGTACCCAAACCACACACTGCATTACTAGCTCTTCACAGGGGTCATCAGGTAGGCACCTTCCCTCGTCAGTGTTTCGCTGAATTAAGCCCACAACACCTTCAGAAGGTTCAACAGTGAAGTGTGGCGTCCCAGACCCACCCCCCTCCAAACTAGCTCTACAGACCTTCCCCTTAACAAACGTAAATCCACACTGGCCTCCCTGGTGACTAAGGCTGTACCGAGCCCCACTGGCACCATTAATGCATGCTCAGTGCCACCAGTTCCATGTGATCTTTATGTGCTACAACACCAACCACTAGACTAGACTAGACCTTTCAGCTGTTTCTGATAACTCCTTCACAGCTGCCCTTAGTTTCCAGCCCCTGATGCCAAACTGCACCAGCAGGGATGTGGCAGACTTGGCTACAAATCCCCTAACACCTATTTCTACCGGTATTACATCTACCTGCCACCCACGTTCCCTCACCTCAGCCGCCAAGTCCGCGTACTTCAGCTTCTTCCTTTCAAATGCTTTGTCAACTGCATCCTCAAATGGAACCGTTAACTCTATGAAATAAACTATACAATTACTTTCAGAGTACAGCACCATATCTGGCCTCAGTGTAGTTAAAGCAATGCACTCTGGCACCTGCAGTTTTTTTCCCTACGTCCACTAGTAATTTCCAATCTCGCGCTTCACTCCATCTACCAATATTTATAACCTGTGCCTGCTCTCAAATATGTTCCCCTTCACGCACAAACCTAATCGCTTTATTATTATAACCACTATTCAATGCATTCACCTCCATGTGTTTACTGTCCAACAAACATGCTAAAACCCTTAGCACCTGATTATGTCTCCATGTATATCTCCCCTGCGACAAACTAACCTTACAAGCCGATAAAATATGCCTCAGCCTGCCAACCCCTGTACATAATCTACAACTAGGGTCTTTACCTACCCACTGTCCAAGGTTTTGTGGTGTTGGAAGGACATCATAAGTCACTCCAAGCAAAAACTTAATACGACTTGCCTCCATTGCCCACAGTTCTTGCCAAGTGATCTTCCAAGAGTATATTATTGCCAAGAGTATATTATTGACCATTCAAAAGACTTCATATTGTTTGGTTTGTGAAGGTTTTTGGTGGATCCACATATAAAAGGCCTAAATATGGCTAGTAGCAGTAACCAAAAATCTTTATTTTCCAATGCAAGATGACATTTGCCTAGAAAATGACAGATATGTATCAGGCAGGACTAAAATGCTCAAATGAGCTCTGGGTTAGCTAAAAAATCATAAGTAATTCAGACTGTAATGTATTCTCAAAGGAGAAAAAAAACACAGACATTGTACAACTGGAGGTAAATCACAGAGGAGATCCTGTGAAAGAAGAAATTACCCCAGAACCCCATGTACCTTTAATCCAATCTGAATAGGGCTTTAGCCTCTCATCATCTCTCTGACTAATAGCTAAGGTGTGTACTAATAATAATAGATTCAATTTATATGGTGCCTTTCACAAACCCAAGGACCATTCTGGCTTGGAGTGACTGTCCACCAAGGTGAATGCTTTGCCTTTTTTGGTGATTCAGGTGACTCTGTCCTAAATGTCAAAACATTTGAGTGTCTAGAGTGCTGCAGTCATGTAACTGATAGCATGTTAGTAAATAAGAAATATACTTTCAGCTTGCATATATTCAGTATTTTCAGTATAAACTGAAATAAACAAAAAAAGAATTCAAACAAAAATATCAGTTTGGTTTATAACATAAAAATAACATCCACTAATAAAAATACTGCTGAACTGAGAAGCAAATTATCCTTAAGCATGGCTGAATGTCACAGCCAAATGTATTTAAAACTAATTTCTGTTGATGAGTCTCCCACAAAGCATTTAGTCATTTAACTAATTTACTAAATGAATATCTGAAAACATTACCTGGCACCATCTGGTATGCCGTGCCCATGAAGAAGTATGGAATGAGGGGGAAGAAAGAAGAATAAAGCCCATTGACAGGAGGTAGGCTTGCCAACAGGGCAAAGGCCATGCCTAAATAAAAACAACATGTACTAATATAAATATAATGAATAAGAGAAACTACATGATTATCTTAAGTATTTTATAACAGAGAAATTAACAACAGAAACTCACAACCATCACTATAGAAAGAGCAATAATATAACCCTGCATGTAGTTCATTTGAGTTATTATTCAGATCAAGCATATAGTGAACTGTAAAATATAATTAGTCTATTTTCATAATGTTTGCACTAATTTATGTGTAAATGTCACTTTTTTCCAAAATTTGGAATTGATCTTTGTTGAATTTGTTACAAATAAAAATACAGAATTGCCTAAGAGCAATTTATACTGATTAAAGTTACACATATTTATTTTCACATGGAAAAACATTCTTTACCTGTCTGCTATTTAAGTATATGACAGAATGGACAACTTGTCTTGCATGCAAGTAAGTGTGAAAAGTATAAAAAAATATATAATCTTGTTGAAAAGTATTTTTATTCTGGCACCAACTGTTTTGGTACCAATTGTTGTAAATATTTATTTGTTAGGGATCCCAGGGTTTGAGATTAATTTAAGAGATGTTTCTCCCAGCACCAGTTGAAGAAAGTCAGGACACAGCGAAGTGTATAAGATTCTTCATTATTATTGAAGATGAAGCTTCTGTTGATGTGATGAGCAGATCTGCAGTCTCTGTCACTGCCTCGCTGTTCACCTCACTATCCAAATTCACTGTGTAGAAGTCAGGTTTTTATAGAGAATGCAGCCCCCTCTGGCCAACAATAACTGTAATTTAGCTGACCATGTGAATTTAATCAACTTTCAAGTAAGACAGTGGGATTCAATCAGCCTTGTCAAGATAACAGTGAACAGTGGTGGATATGATTAGCATTGTCTTAAGAGTCAAAACTCAGCACAAACATGTGATCACTTAGTGCCGACATTAAAAAAGAGTTGATTAATAAAAACTAATACAGAAAAATTACAACAATCTAAAACGGTTATGATGATAAGAATGCATCTTGTTTCTAACTGGCAATTCATAATCTGAATAATCTGTTAAAATCCTCTTTTTTCTTGTTGGGGGTATTTCTGCCTGGGACTTAGACACTCCTGCGTGGCTATTTGTGTTCATTTGAAACAACCTTAAATTAGGCAGTAATACTTATAGGTATGTATAAAGGACAATATTCAACCCAAGTCAGAAAAATTGGGACAGTATGGAAAATGCAAATATAAAAACACACAATGTACCTTACATATACTTTGAATTTTATTTCATTGCAGGCAGTATGAATCCAACGTATTACATTTTTGGTCTGGTCAGCTGCATTTCGTTTGGTAATATATATTAATTCCTGAATTTCAGGCCTGCCTCACATTCCAAAAACATTAGGACAAGGGCAATTTTGGGGTAGTAATTAAGTAAAAAACTAAATATTGGTGTGATGTCAATATGTGATTGTAATCTTGTAATCAAGGCTTGGTAGAAAAGCACTATCCATAAAATTTTCCTTTTTTGAAGAGCAAAGATAGGCAGAAAATTTCCAGTTTGGCAACAAATTATTAGAAAATTTTGAAAAGTAGTTTAATGTTTAAAAACACTGTTACTCAAATAAAAATGGAAAGGGATTTGAAAATTTCCCCCTCTAGAGTGCATACATAAACAAAACATGGGGGAATTCTGGTGCACAATGGGCAAGGGCACAACCCTAAACTGAACACCTGTGTTCTCCAATCCCTCAGACAGCATTGCATCAAGAACTGTCATTAAATAAAAGCAGATTTTTTTTTTCAGAAACACTTTTTTTATCAATAAATTTCCATGACTTTTCAAAATCTAGGGAACATTGTCAGGAAAAGATAGCTTGTGTTTTCACACAACTTGTAGGAAGAGTGAGAATTGGCCACTTTTGGTGCCCACAGTACGTCGGCAGTTAAAGTTTTGTTCTTAGACACAGCGTTTGAAATGGTTCCTTGTTTCTTGGTAGCTGAGAGGGAAGCACTGCAGGTGGCAGAAGGTGTCACGTTGGTTACCGGACTGTAGAAGCCAGTGATGGCATTAATAGTTGATGTCACATGGAGCAGCAGCAGCAGACTGGTGTTTAGCACCATTCGCATGGCTAGCTAGCGCAGCCTCTACCATATTCAAAATGTCGAAAGATTTTCTACACAGTGCACATTTTGCATGTCTGGGGTCCTGGTCTTTCTCAACCCAAAAGTGTTATATTTGTCCATGTGAAACCAGACATCATTAAATCCACATTTCCCTGACATTGTGTGAGTTTAAAGTAAGTTTAACTTTAAGTACATTAGCAAGCTGAAGCTCAGATCGGAGTCTGACATAACCCCACTCAGAGAACAAGTGATATGACCAATCGTTCTAAACAATTAAAGTAATGTTACTGTTTAACTAACATTTCTCAGTCGATTAACGGGATATATATATATATATATATATATATATATATATATATATATATATATAAAAGTAAAATGTATCTAACTTTCTTGTTCACTACCTTTTGCTACCTTACCGTCGCTTGCAACAGGCACGTTTACTGGGCAGCGGTCAAAGGTATTGACTGACCTCTTCTTCTACGCTAGCATCTAGGAGATGCTAATACTGTTAGATACTGTTTAACTAACATTTCTCAGTCGATTAACGGGATATTCGAGATTTTGCGCTCCTCCACCTTCCACTTGAGGATGCCCCAAAGATGTTCTATTGGGTTTAGATCTGGAGACATGCTTGGCCAGTCCATCACCTTTACCCTCAACCTCTTCAATAAAGCAGTGGTCATCTCAGAGGTGTGTTTGGGGTCATTATCATGCTGGAACACTGCCCTGCAACTCAATTTCTGGAGGGAGGGGATCATGGTCTCATTCATTATTTCACAGTAAATATTGGAGTTCATGTGTCCCTCAATGAAATGTAACTCCCCAACACCTGCTGCACTCATGCAGCCCCAGACTGTGGCATTCTCACCACCATACTTGACTGTAGGCATTACACACTTATCTTTTTACTCCTCACCTCGTTGCCGCCACACATGTGTGAGATCATCTGAACCAAACAAATTAATCTTGGTCTCATCAGACCATAGGACATGGTTCCAGTAATCCATGTCCTTTGTTGACATGTCTTCAGCAAACTGTTGGTGGGCTTTCTTGTGTACAGACATCAGAAGAGGCTTCCTTCTGGGGTGACAGCCATGCAGACCAATTTGATGTAGTGTGCAGCGTATGCTCTGAGCACTGACAGGCTGACCTCCTACCTCTTCAATCTCTGCAGCAATGCTGACAGCACTCATGTGTCTATCTTTCAAAGACAGCATTTGTATGTGATGCTGGGCATGTGCACTCAGCTTCTTTGGACGACCAACTCGAAGGTCTGTTTTGAGTGGACCCTGCTCTTTTAAAACGCAGGATGATTTTGGCCACTGTGCTGCAGCTTGAGTGTTGGCAATCTTCTTGTAGCCTTGGCCATCTTCATGTAGCACAACAATTCATCTTTTAAGATCCTCAGAGAGTTATTTGCCATGAGGCCAAATTGGAACCATGTTGGAACTTTTTCAAAAAACATCTATGAATCTATTATGTCCTCAAACACTGGAATATACACTTCTGATCAAAATCTAAAGACCAGTTAAAAAATTGCAAGAATTTGCATTTTGCACTATTGGATCTTAAGAAGGTTCTAAGTAGAGCTTCCCAATGCCAAAAGAAGAAATCGGCACTAGAGACAAAAAGTTTTAAGTAGCCAATTTTTTGAAAACTGCATTTTCACTCAAACATTATTTTTTTTCAGCTGATCAAAAGTTTAAGACCATAGCCTTTAAAAGCCAAAATCTGCACAAAAGTTTGGATTCCATGTCATTTTCTGTCAAGTATTTACACCGTCAAGACCTCCTGATGGCAAAAGCAAAAAGCTCACTGACTTTGAACATGGTAGTATTGTTGAGCTGCATAAGCAAGGCCTTTCACAACATGCCATCGCTGCTGACGTTGGGCGCAGTAAGGCAGTCATTTTGCATCTGCAAGGAAAGGGCTTCAGAAACAAAAAATGTCTTCAAAGGCCACATCTTCAATGCCACAAAATTACCCATTTGGACTTTGCAAGAGAGCACAAAACATGGGACAATTGTAAGGTGGAAGAAAGTTGTATTCTCTGATGAGAAAAAATGTAACCTTGATGGTCTTGATGGATTCCAACGTTACTGGCACGACAACGAGATCCCACCCGAGATGTTATCTACATGGCACGGGGGGGGGGGGGGGCA
>BRDA01050109.1:0-14920 GCA_036984385.1 Crenuchus spilurus
GGTTGTATGGTCAGGGTTTTGACTGTATTGGTGGAGTTTTGGTTGTATGGTGAGGATTTTGACTGTACTGGGTGGATTTGTGGTTGTATGGTCAGGGTTTTGACTGTATTGATGGAGTTTTGGTTGTAAGGCCAGGATTTTGACTGCACTGGATGGAGTTTTGGTTGTATGGGCAGGGTTTTGACTGTACTGGGTGGAGTTTTGGTTGTATGGTCAGGATTCTGACTGTACTGGGTGGATTTTTGGTTGTATGGTCAGGGTTTTGACTGTATTGGTGGAGTTTTGGTTGTATGGCCAGGATTTTGATTATACTGGGTGGAGTTTTGGTTGTATGGTCACGGTTTTGACTGTATTGGTGGAGTTTTGGTTGTATGGTCAGGGTTTTGACTGTACTGGGTGGATTTTTGGTTGTATGGTCAGGGTTTTGACTGTATTGGTGGAGTTTTGGTTGTATGGTGAGGATTTTGACTGTACTGGGTGGATTTGTGGTTGTATGGTCAGAGTTTTGACTGTATTGATGGAGTTTTGGTTGTAAGGCCAGGATTTTGACTGCACTGGATGGAGTTTTGGTTGTATGGGCAGGGTTTTGACTGCATTGGGTGGAGTTTTGGTTGTATGGTCAGAGTTTTGACTGTATTGGGTAGAGTTGGTTGTATTATCAGGGTTTTGACTGTATTGGGTGGAGTTTTGGTTGTATGGTCAGGGTTTTGATTGTATTGGGTGGAGTTTTGGTTGTATGGTCAGGGTTTTGACTGTATTGGTGAAGTTCTTGTTGTATGGTCAGTTGTTTGACTGTATTGGGTGGAGTTTTGGTTGTATGGACAGGCTTTTGACTGCATTGGGTGGAGTTTTGGTTGTATGGTCAGGATTTTGACTGTATTGGGTGGAGTTTTGTTTGTTTGTTTGGTTTTACAGGGAACGATTCTGATTACATTGTTTAAGTACAAGACAAAATCATGAAAAGAGGATGCAATAATATTAAAGGAAAGGAATATTAAAAAGAATAAAGGGTGTTGAAGTATAGAAGACTGAGACCATGTCAATTTTTAGAATAATGAAGTACAGAGGCTCAGTGGGGGATAAATGATGACAATATCGGTGCTTTGCAGGCCGGCAGAGCTTTACATACTGCAAGTGAATGGAGTTTCTTGGGAGTTTCTGACGATGTGTTAATTTGTTTTCCCAGAAGTTAATTTAGCTGGCATGGGTCAGTAGCTGCCACTGCACACTCGGAGGGCGATCTCACCTTGCCCCATGGAGCTTTCCACAGTCATTATTTTCAGCTACAAGTGAAATTGGCCGAGAGCTAATCAACATTTAGCTCTTCCGAGTATGTTATTACACAGCAATTGATGGATGGTACAATTACACCCAATGTCACTTAGCTAAATGGCTATGTAATCCTAATGAGTTCTTATTCAAACAGCCACTAGTTAGTGTGTGGAAATGGTGTTCGGGGGAGTGGGGTATCAGTGGTAGGCAGATGCGGAATGAACGATGAGCACACACCCGGGCTACATTACCAAACTAATTACAGTGCTGTTATGTTTTAAAAGCTACGGGGATCGCATTTAATTCTCCATGATGGCCATCTCTAAGAGGCAATGGGTAATCTTCAGATCAAACCCCTTGTCTTACAAGTTACACACATACACCCCACACAAACATATTAGTGTGTGTTCCTGACTATGTGGAGTCTTTCCATGTCCTTCTGTATGACTGTACCTGAATCTAAGGATCATTTACACCATGTCTAATAAGAAGTCCAAACAAGTACTCAGAAAATATTATCTTGAAATATTTTCCATCTTCCTGGAGACATCTGGTGCTCACAAAGAGTTAACCTGTGCAAAAACTCACTCACTCCTCTTCCTCTGTTACCTTGTCCTCAAAGCAAGGTCATAGGGACAGTCTCCCACCAATCATAATTACAGTCAGGGAGTGTGAAGACCAGCCCCTCACACTCAAGGACCCCCAGACTAATAGAAAGAATAAGAGTGCGGTGCTTGTGCTAAACCACATTCACACAAAATAAGATGGATTCCAATGCAGAACTGCTCTCTGCTTCTACTCTATACACACAGGCTAGTGTAGACAGTTAATCTGCTGTGGACATGGTGTTCAGGCATTGCTATGGAGCATCAGTGCATGTCCCATCTGTTCCTCTCTCTCTCTCTCTCTCCATTTCTATTGTTTACCCACTCTGTCCTTCCTCAGTAACTCTGTCCTAAGGACATGCTTCCACCTGCTGATCCTCCATCAGGTTAACCTTTTCATCTTAAGCTCAGGAATTCTCTTCTGCTCCAATGTGGAACACTTGCTCAACTTCACATCAGTTTGTTGAAGGAAAGCAATGCAAATTCATTGGACATCATACTGTATGTAAGCTGGGTCATAAGAAAAGCTTCTAATGCTCAGTGCACCTCTACGTATAATATTAACAGTCCATAGCAAATCACTATGAAATCTGCAATGCAAGCATTGTTACATTTGCTAATGAGAATGTAAACATTGTTCAATTAAAACTCATATTCCCCAATTTAATCTCATTAACAATCTGTAGGGTTGTTGTTTACATGTTTTCTGAAATTCACCTTTAATGGCATATAAAATAATACCCATATTCTCTCTATAAGCTCTCTCCATTTGACATAGAACTCTGTGTAAATATAATATGAGATAATATGGTCCTAATGATGTTTTAGATAATATGGTCCTAATGATTTCTAGAGTTTCTTTTAGATATTTCTTCATATATGTGTGGTAAGGAGCAGATGAGTAAGTCCATAGTGATTTCCTGGCTGTCTAGTGGTCAGTTTCAAACAGAAACACAATCACAAGGTGAGAGGCATGTGGCATGTATTTTCAACCTGTATTCATAGGCTCATAACTCAGTACAATCTCAACATCAGAAGAACTCACGAGGGCAGGTTTTGCAGATTCAGGGAATGTTATTTCTATGCTCTGTTATTTCAAACGTATTAATAAAAATAGCAAGAAACATCTCGTTTGACATGCAGGTGAGTTTGTTGAACCCAGAGGGTTAAAACATTTCAAACTCAATGTGCCGGAGACTAGAGACACAGAGTCTAAAGCTGTCATGGACTGAACTGTAGTTAGTTGGAATCTGGTTGGAATATTGCACAAAATGACCATTCTGAAGGCAACGTGTGGGTAAAGTTTGAACCTTCACATTGGGGGCCGCCAATGTATTTGCACATATTCTGAAAGGTAGACCAGAGGAAATGTCCAGAACAGAATGTAATATGTAAATGTTTGTAATGTGGTAACGTGTTCTGCCAACCAATCCTGAGCTTCTGCTTTCAAGTTGTCTCAAGTTGTCAAATTGTTTGAATCTCATCCTACCACAGTTCTTACCTGACAGCCAATCGCCATTCAATTCATGTGAATATTGTATAATTCATGTGCATAGTGTCTAAACTGAAATGTAGTTTGGACCCTAAGCTGTCTGCACTAGCTGAGATGATTCTCTTAATGGAAGCAAAGGACTTTTGTACATCGCTCTGGATAAGAGCGTCTGCCAAATGCCATAAATGTAAATGTACATATCCACAGTTACATAAGATGCTTTGTTAAGGTGTGCATGTTGTAACATTTGTAAGAAACCAATTCCCTGTGGCACAGATCTTAAATAACACCTTACATTACTTGTGAAAGTATAGAAGTACACAGTATATCCCTCTTTTGTGGGCTAATTCTCTATCTGAGTGAGCTGTACTGTCATGCTTTGTAATGCCTGCTATTCACAATGTCTCTGAGAAAGAGAGAGAGAGAGAGAGAGAGAGAGAGAGAGAGAGAGAGAGAGAGAGAGAGAAAGAGAGAGAGAGAGAGAGAGAGAGAGAGAATAGCAGAGAGATTTTTGACTTAGGAAGCTCCCCAGTGTCACGTCCTGACCCACTTACTGCCTCCATTATAAGAATGATCGATGGCTAACACTTACACCACTAAACTGTTACGCACTTCATGGACCCCAACACAAAAAAAACCTCTCTGTTCCATCCATATGGACTGCAAATACATGCACACACACATACACATATACACATTTTACTACACTGGAGTGAATTAGCACAGAGGACATCCAGAAGACTCCTTATTATAGCCTAGCACTGATTATGCTAACAGAGGAGACTGCAGGAACGGCATGTGGATGGGCAGATATCTCCACTTCATTCCGGGACAAAGCCTTATCGGGACACAACATTTAATAATAAAGCGAGCCGGGCTGCCTGGGGGGAGTGAGGAGCGCCGCTTTTGTGTAAATTGATTTGATTTAGCGAGGGAAAGTGGCCGTCCCCTCTGTTCACCTTGTGTGGGAGCGGAGGGAGCAGGAGATAGGGCTGGAGAAGGCAGGCCTAAGCGATGTTGGTGGGGGGTTATTGTGGCTCGCTCTGTGTCTCCGCTCCCACGAGTCCTTTATTCCACCGCTGGTGTTCCTCCGAGATAAGCACTAAAGTACTATTTCCCGCTCTTTATCTCTCTCAGGTCTCTTTCTTTGCCATGTTCACGAGAGACGGTGGCAGAGTGTCATTACGCTTGCTCTGGTGGGTGGAAAATGTCTCAGTTAGACTTCAGTGACCCTCCCAACAAGCCAAGGTGGACGGCGCCTTTACATACAGCATAAGTCATAAGTACAAAAGCAAGAAGGTCACTTTTCCAACAACACAACACATGACTGAGCTAACAAAGTCTCCTTATACAACTTTCTCCACATACATTCAGCTTTCGTTATTATTATTCCTGATTTCTTAATGGCCAAAGAACTTTCGTGTCCCTGTTAAGGTTTTTTTTGCCAATTTTCTCCCCTTCCCAATGTGGTAGTAGCCAATTAATCCATCCCATCCGCTAGGGGGCTCTCCCAATCAATTTGCACTGTCCCTGACTCTAAGGAGGGCCACCACCTCTTTTCCAATTACCGCTGATACACCGTCACTGGGGAGCCAACATGCTCAGAGGAAAGCGCAGGATTCCCAGCTCCGAATGGACCAATCAGCAGACACCTGAGCCAGCGGACATTGCAATGTGTGAGTGATAGGGAGAGTGAGAGCGCCATCTATCCACCCAAAGAGTGATGGCAAACAGCATGACCGGGATTCGAACTTGTCATAGTGTTAGCGTCTTAGCGCGCTGAGCCACTCGGGGCTGTCCCTGTTAATGCTAATCAAAGTTATGGGAATCACTGGTAGCTGGGTATGCAATCACTTGGCTTATATAGCATATTGTTGCTGTGCATTCAGACAATGTGGCTTTATTGTTGATGTCACAGTCTGACCCAGAGTAATGTGTACATTGACACTAAAAATGGGGAAAAAAGTTCATCATGTACTTTACTTATCAAAAATGTGTGAAAAGGAATAAAAAATTATGTGAATTAAAAGAACAAAACAAAACAAACAAAAAAATCTGTATTAAGGACCAAGATAGCTGCTATGGTTTGGAGTAATGCACTCTTGCTAAAGCACACTTGCTCACTAAAAAGCTTGCAGACAGAGGAATCTAACCTCTGCTTTTAACCCATACAGGCAGTGAAACACAAATACACACACACTAGTGAACACACATTACATGAGAGTGAACACACTTGCCCAGAGCGAAGGGCAGCTCTATCCACATTGCCTTGAGAGCAGTCAGGGGTTAGATGCCTTGCTCAAGGGCACTTTAGTTATGTCCTGTTGGTTCAGTGGATCAAACCAATGGCAAGTGGTCACAAGGCCAGTTCCCTTGAGCCCTTGGCTGCACTATTCTATGCACAGTGAATTTTGAAAATCCCTAAATATTGAATGAAAACTGATTTTTCAAATAGAGGAATGAAAGTCCTGTGTTTTCCTGCTCAGACACTGTGGTCCATGAATTATGTTATGCATGTGAGATCATCAGCAGGAATTGATGCAAAATCAGAGGTGATGGAAACATGCATTAGTTTACATTTTTAGGGAGAAAAAATAAATGCCTAAATATCCATAATATAAT
Organism: Crenuchus spilurus; assembly: GCA_036984385.1. Classification (NCBI taxonomy): domain Eukaryota; kingdom Metazoa; phylum Chordata; class Actinopteri; order Characiformes; family Crenuchidae; genus Crenuchus; species Crenuchus spilurus. The sequence continues at coordinate 5,992 of BRDA01050109.1, forward strand.
CCTAAAAATTCCTAATATCCCTAATAATCCCTAATGTAAAATACATTTTTATGCACAAATTGTAATACTTTACTATATCTGACATATTGAGGGGTTACCCAACTTTGGAATTATCTCAGCACAGATGGAGTTTAGTAGAGTGAAAAATTATCATCATAGGCAAAGAACACAATTTGTCTGATGGGCAAAAGGGCATGATACTAGGGTACCAGGTTAAGTGTGGCAGCATTTCAGAAACCACTAACGTCTTTGGATGTTTCATTGATGCCAGAGGGTCAAGAATCACTCCAGAGAGTGGTACAGAGCAACCAATGGTCCACAGTGGACCAGTTAACCTTTATACACAGGAACAACAAGAAAAAGTATCAAGAATCACCAGTCAGCAAATACTAAAAGCCAATGGTTGTATAATATTCCCATTCCTATTAGTATAGTATTCCTACTATTAGTTAGGTGGTCATGTTCTGATATGCACAATTCACTAGCAGTTTCTCGCTGATTTTTCACAAAACAATATTTCTAAGCCACTGTCATGTAATGCCCATGATTCTGCTCTTCTCAAAATCACCTGCTACTGGTGTCTTAGACTGAGGGATGCTATTGGATGGATAAGTGAAGGATGCGAGTTCATTCAGTGAAAATGAACATTCACTAGTCTCTAATATTGAGGCTGATGCAAGTGAAGCATGCTTAGCCATGATCTCAAAGCTAATAAATCTAAACCAGGATGAAGGATAGTTTTTAATATAGTTTGAATGTTACTGTGAAATGTTATCTCTCTCCTTCAACCCTATCACCTGAAGAGTGATGGCTAACACTTACAGCACTGTGGATTTTATTCAACCACATCATCCATGGCATCCGATGGACAGAGAAAGAGAGATAAAGTGAGAGATGTATGTGCAATTGTATGCCATCAGTATATAAGAGAATCGACTGTATTCTGCGTTTCTAAATTCTATTTGTCATAGTAATGTGCTATTTTGCCAATTTCCTTGACAAACCAAAGCATTAGAGAAGCTGAGAGGCAGCCTTATTATGGCCATGCAGTCACTGTGAAATCCACACACAGAGAGGTGAGAATTTCTGTTTTCTAGGGTGTTCTGTATGACTGTACACTGTAAATACAGGGGTTAGATAATGAAATTGAAACAGCTGGTTTTAGACCACAATAATTTATTAGTAGGTGTTGGGCCTCCTTTTGCGACCAATACAGTGTCAATTCGTCTTGGGAATGACATACAAGTCCTGCACAGTGGTCAGAGGGATTTTAAGCCATTCTTCTTGCAGGATAGTGGCCAAGTCACTACGTGATGCTGGTGGAGGAAACCGTTTCCTGACTCGCTCCTCCAAAACACCCCAAAGTGGCTCAATAATATTTAGATCTGATGACTGTGCAGGCCATGGGAGATGTTCAACTTCACTTTCATGTTCATCAAACCAATCGTTCACCAGTCTTGCTGTGTGTATTGGTGCATTATGTGTTGTAATATTTTGAGCAAAACTGTGCTCTTACCTGCTAATTGAACCTTCACACTCTGCTCTTACTGGTGCAATGTGCAATTAATGAAGATTGGCCACCAGACTGGTCCAATTTAGCCATGAAACCTCCCACACTAACATGACAGGTGTTTCAGTTTCATTGTCCAACCCCTGTATATCACTGTGCTACACCTACCCAACTCAGCAACCACTGCTGTCTTTTCTAATAGAACTAAATTAAGGAAATGTATATGAAAAGCAGTCAAAAGTTGCCAAAGCATAAACATTGGGAAATCCCAAGAAAAAAAAAAAATATATATAAAGTCATATGGTGATCACAGCCGTGCTCCATGAGGCAAGTTTCCATCTCTATTTTCAGACATCATCATTACATGCTCCTTCTCATTACAGCTCATTAGAACTAAAATAATTCCTCTGACACCTAGCAGTATGGTGAACATTTTTTGCTGATAATAAACAGTCTCTGACAAGGCTAACCAGCAAAAAGAATGTGTCTGTATCTGTCTGATGCTAGGATTTGTTGTCCATCTGCCGTGTTGCTAGGACACAAGATGGTGAAAAGGTGGAGGAATTGCTGGGGAGATGCATCAGTATTTAATGAAGATGTCAATCAGAACTTGCTCTGTGCAAAGGCTCTATACCTAAATACACCTGGATGAAGGTTAAAAGAACAGTTTGGAAATACATATTTACACACACACCCCATACACACTATAGCATCTAGCATTTGCTTCTTTAGTTTTGGAACGTCAAGGTTAATGCAGATAACAGTGCTAAGTAATGGAAGCTTATACTCCACCAATTAGCTCAGTCATGCATAAATTACTACACATGTGGCTGCATCTTTCTAGAAGTAACCTCAAATTAAATGATGTGGTTCCTGACACTGTATGACACTGTTTACTCACAGGGCGTAACCATGTAAGTGTGTGCCCTATTGTCACAAGATTACCAGTTTGGTCCAAATCAATGCCATAGACAAGTCACAGCAATCTGTCTCTAATACTGAGGCTGAAACAAGTGAAGCATGTTTAGCTATAATGTAAAATGTAATAAATCTAAACCAGGATGAATGATAGTTTTTAATATAGTCTGAATGTTACTGTGAAATGGTATCTCTCTTCTTCTGAAGAGTGATGGGTAACACTTACAACACTGAATGTTACTGTGGCTGGTAATTGGTTTTGTCCATTGTGGGTGGGTGGGACCTTTCTGGGGAAGGTTCGTCACCACCCATCACAGTGCTAGCTATTGTGCATGTTTGTTAGCTAACATAACAGAACAAGCACTTAGCAGTAGCATCCAAATGACATCACCTGTCCAATGACGTTGCATTAGCAAGAGTTTGAGAAGGTGTGGTGACTGGCTTCACATGTACTGTATTGTGTTTGTAATGGAGACCTAGCTGGTGGGTGAAACCCCAAATTATGGGAGGAGTAGCGTCCTTCTTCAAGCTTGAAATGAAGGTTTTACTGAAGGCATTGAAGACCAAGATTATGATGATCTTGTGACTGGAAAATTGCCGTTACAATCCCTGGATATTTTAGGAGCAAGGAAATTAACCCCCAACTGCTTCCTGGGCACTGTGGATAGGGCTGCTCTCTATGTTCTCTCAGCCTAGTGTGTGTTTCACTGCATGGATGGGTTAAATGCAGAGGTCAAATTCCAATGTGTGCAAATCACACTGGCAAAAGTTGAATCTAATCTAATCTCATTTCTAATCTCTTTTAAATGACATCTTTTAAATGGACTTTGCACATACAAGAAATAGCACTATATTATAATTAATGTTTTCCTGTTTTATGTTTAGTCCGTTATCACTTTTTTAATACAAAAATTATTCTAAATGAATATTGTCCGACTGTTATTAAACATATATATGTAAATGCATCTAAATATTGGGAGATTTTTAGGTTTCTGCATGTGAGCACAGCAGAAATCATAAATAAAAATAAAAAACATAAAAATTGCACTATTTACATGAACTTACATTGAAAATCAAGAAGGTTTTTGGCCTTTTCTGGAAGCTACCACTTTTACGAGGCATGTTTTTTTTTGGACAGTGATGATATACAGAAATCTAAAAGAGAAATTCCTTAAATACAAAAAAAATAAAAAATTATATATATATATGCACACAACATTATGGGTGACATACCAGAGTTCAAAAGAGGACAAATTGTTGGTGCACGTCTTGCTGGCACATCTGTGACCAAGACAGCAAGTCATTGTGTCTAAATATTATTGAGCCACTTTGGGGTGTTTTGGAGGAGCGAGTCAGGAAACGGTTTCCTCCACCAGCATCACGTAGTGACCTGACCACTATCCTGCAAGAAGAATGGCTTAAAATCCCTCTGACCACTGTGCAGGACTTGTATATGTCATTCCCAAGATGAATTGACGCTGTATTGGCCGGAAAAGGAGGCTTTACACCTACTAATAAATTATTGTGGTCTAAAACCAGCTGTTTCATTTTCATTGTTCAACCCCTGTATGTGTGTGTGTGTGTGTGTGTATGTAGAGCAGACCTCACATATCAAATATGTTTTGGCTTCATTGACCATATTTAGGGTAAGGGGCAAACTGTGGAAATGTGATTTTTCGCTGAACTATCACTTTAAGATAGAGGGCAGGTGGAGGGGGAATCCAGGTGCTTTTTTCATTTCCCCACTCCACTGTGCTAAATGGAGAAGAGTGACAGGAGGAGAGATGGTCCTGCTGAAGATGAGGGTGGGGGAGCGCAGGAAAATGTATCTGTCAGTCAACCGCAAAAGGGCTTTAAACTTCTCACTGGAACACACACACACACACACACACACATACACACAAAGTTTCTCTCCTTGGGGGAAAAACATCACAACTAGGGACCTGTGTATTTAGATGCTGTTGCTATGGCACAATTCCACGTATCTCTAGTAACAGTGTTTGTTCATTATACCTCTTTCCAAACACATGTACACACATACACATATGTACACACACGTGCACACACACTTCCTTTTTTCCTTCCTCTCCTCTTTTTTCCATTCACCTCCCACTGACTCCTTTTCTGTGAAAGAGCCGGACGACATTCATCTTTCTTTGGGGGGAGTCAGACACCCTGAACTGCTGCACTACTGCCTGCAGAGGCTCTCTTTGGACATAGAGGTCTACAGATGATCAGACATGGAAGAAGAGAACATATTTCAATACTGAGTGAGTTAAGAAACAGATTTGAAGTGTACAATGTAACATACAGTATTTCAAATAACTGGAAGGAAGCAATAACAAGGAAGTTGTAACAGAACGATTAGCGAGACTTTTGACTGAGAAAGCTATACAGTGAACAACATGAACATATTTTGCTTTGGTAAATATGATATTGAAGCTGAAGAAACGGCTTTAAATAAACAATTCTAACATGCACAGTTTCTCATGGGTGCAATGGTGGCTGGGTTCTTGCGATTGAGTCCCCATCTGGGTGAAGTTGCCATGTTCTTCTTGTGTCTGAATGGGTTTCCTCCAGCATCTCTTGTTTCCTCCCACAGCCCAAAAACATGGAGGTCAGGTGAATTGGGTACACTAAATTATCCTGGTGTGAATGTGTATGTGCACCCTGTCCTGCTTTTAGCTAAGATAGTTTAATGCCTTGCCCTTTTAAGGCGTTAGGGACTGACTATGACCCTGACCAGGATTAAGCGAATAAGATAATGGATGGATGGATAATGTCTCATTGTTTAAAAAAAATTAAAAAGTATTAAATAAAATATTGAAAATACCCACAAGCCACTGCTTGTGAAATAAAACTACAATCCTTATTAATCTGAGCAGAACTCTTACATTCTCTAATAATGTCTGAAAATTAAAGGTTTGAACTTTTCACCACATCTGACACAGCATCTAACAAGAAAATTAAGAGCATTCTCTCATTTTCTGGCTTTCTTGCCATCTCTCATGCTTCCTCCACATCTCTCTCAGAAGGCCCCATGCTGCCTTAAAAAGTCTCTCTCTCTCTCTCTCTCTCAGCCCTCCTGTCTACTATTTATGTCCTTTATCATGTCAAATTAAAGTGATGGAAGTGAACTTGAGTGTTTGCTAATTGCGATTGTCAATCCAATCTGAGCAGGGCTGAAAGACATGGGCTCTGGAGCACTTCATCAGTCTTCATTAATATTGAAGGACGGTGGAAACGGCTCCCTGATCGCCGCTGAATTTAAACGGAGCAAATACCACGCGTCATCCTGGGGAACACACGTCTTTCACAGGCTAACTCTTCCATTACGGAACAGCGGAATGAGATGGGAAGAAAAATGACACACAGCACGATGATAAGCTACACTAAACTGGTCGCTTAGAGTAGAATGAGTGGGTTTTTATATGAAGATATAGGTGGTGATAGGGCAAGCATAGCCCGCTTGGGTATTTTAATGGGTAAAAAGCCTTAAAGGTTCCATACAGCAAGGTTAATGGCTTGCTATCAGGTACAGCAAACCTCGCGTCGACCTCGTCCAACAGCGATTCTCCCTGTTTCTCCTTCAGGCTCAATCTCTCTCTGTCTCACTCTTCCTCTCTCTCTCTATCTGAAGATACCCATGAGAATGGCTCTCTGAGGACACATTACCACCTCATTGACCCCTGTGCTGAATGGCCCTCTGGAGTCACTCTGGGGTCACCACTAGGTCTCTTACATGAGCCATTAGAGACAATGTGGATTAGCTGCACCACCCACTTTTATTTACCATACATTAGCATTAAGATAATATACACTGCCAAAAATATGTTATGTTGTGTACTGTTTAACTGTTATCTGCTCTCTTTAAATATTTGAACATTGACCATTTTAAAACCATTATGTGCATCAATGTCCACCGTACATTTATAAATTATATAATAAGTTATTAAACAAACAGCATTACAAATGACCAAAACAAATATGGTTAGGGAAAAATTATCATTTTGTTTATTCAAGTTCTTCTATGTGTGGGAGATAAGGAAAATGTATAAGTATGGTATTAACATTTACTCAACAGTGGGAAAATGAAACCAAAAATGTATCTGCATTTAAAAATACTCAAATATTTACATTTTAAATATTTTGCAAATCAGATCAAATGTTTTCTTTCTATTATTATTTTGACTGAAAAAGTAATTAATTAAATATACATTAATTCAATAAATGTACAAGTATTCAGTTTTAATAATAGTAAAGCTATAAAAAAAAAAAATAATGTTTCAAATAAAATTACAAAAATTCACTAAATGTTTCAACATTTAATATGTTGTCTTTGGACTATTTTCTATTAAATATAGAGTTTAAATCTTTGCATGTCATTGTATTCTGTTATGCACATCTTTCAATACAAACTTTTTTGAGACGTGTTATATTTAAGTTCAGTACTCAAGTGCAATTAAAGTATTAGTAAAGCAATTTGCACAGCTGGCTGTGTCTGTGTAGTCAAACAAAGAAGACCATCTTCAAGATCTCTAACAGAAGATTCAGTCACTTAGTGTTCCCAAATCTCACTCATAACAGTTTAATACTCATTACACTACACTCTCAGAATAAAATGTACTGGACCTTCACTGGGGCAGTATCTTTTATATAACTGAAGTGGAACCTTGAAAGGTTTGTGTTCAGTACCTTTAGCTTGGAGAACAGAATTGATGTTATAATTTAGTGATTCAAAGTTGTATGGACTCCACTCACCAGGTCCTGACTCCAGAATTTTACTTTTTATGAAAAATACAAATCTGCTCTCTCTCTAGGAAAAAAGACTGTAGTTGTAGTGGGGCAGCCAGCAAGCAAGGCGGAAGTGAAAGTGGAAAACTCTCCCTGGATTGCTGCAACATTTATCTAGAAGCCACTGGGTTGGACTCAAAATGCTAATAGGAGGACGGAAAGTAGTGCACCAGGAAAAACACAAAAACACAAATTGAATGTTGCCACCACCAGGATTCAGCTGAAGCAGTGGGATATGTAGTAGCCCTAAACAATATCAACTAGAAGGGAAAAGTTCACTGAGTCATGTTCAACAGCTGAACCTGGCAAACTTTACCAAACACACACACACACACACACACACACACACAGAAACATAATTCAATGCACTGGGACAATGAGGCACCAACCTCGAATAGATGGATTTTGAGAAACACACACACCACTGACTACAAACACACAATGCAAGTGCACACAGAGAGAGATCCATAGGGTGCAATGCCACCAAGGGTGAGCCTGAGAAATGTGCATGGCACTTGAAGAAGTTGAAAACAAGGCAGACGCCCCCATAAAAACATCCAGGAATGAAAAAGAAACCTGCCAAAATGTATGGGTTTACAAGTAGACCCCTCATGGTGAACACACACACACACACACACACACACAAGAAGTAAATAACATCTCTGGCCCTCTGGCCTCAAAGGACAAAACATATCAAAGGCCAGAGACTGAGTACTACGGATTGCTTAAAATATTCAGGGTTGAGAAAATACCAGTAGCAGAATCTGACCTGCAAAGGCAAAGCCAATGCCTTGCACCAAGCATGTTATAAGCCAGTCACAGCTACAAGCAATAACAGCTGATGACCGCGACTAGTCTGTTCTGGCTGAATTAGGTATGGTGGGTTGGACCCCTGCAGTAGTGTATATAAAGGGTATATTTACACTGTTACTGAGTAGTTTGAGTCATCTTGTCTGGCAGTGTAGCACAAAACTTTCCTGACAGAATGAGAGGGAGCTTGAGAGAGAGAGAGAGAGAGAGAGAGAAAGAGTCCCAATTCATATTGAAAGAAGGTAATTGGCTTGGTCTAAAGAATACATTGTGTACAACATGAACCGAATTAGACATACAATAGAAAAAGCAGGAGGCCACTGAGTGTTTAGAGTGTTTAATTGTAATTGGTTTATATTGGAGGGCTGCCGAGAGGTTTGTTCCACTGGTTCTAAGGCCAAAACAAATAATAAAGCATTTAATCGTGCAGTGGCTCCACTTCCTAAAGAAAATGATGGAGGCCTACGGGGTCGACCGTTGGATTATTACACAGAGTGGAGACTGATTTAATGACAAATGGACCCAAGCCATAGACACATTTAAAAATAAAAACACTCACTGTGTGCAGGTTATATAAGTCATACGTCTTCCACTGAACTGTACAAGTAAAAAGAGCATAAGTACACCTAAAACTAGTTCCAAATCAATTGCATGTGCCCTTTACAAGTATTAAATGTCACTGCATTTAAATATGAAAAAAGCAACAGGCTTGTGCAAGCGCTACTTTTTTCCTGCATGTGAAATATCACAGCGACAGCTGAAGGACACTGACTCTTTAGCAAAGATGCGACAGCACTATAAGGCTGAGAGATCACTTCAGATCACTCAGTGAAGACTATTCTTAGTTTACACACACACACTGCTCCAAAAACAATACTGAGGGGGAGAGAGAGAGAG
>BRDA01050113.1:0-11567 GCA_036984385.1 Crenuchus spilurus
TCTCTCTTTCTCTGTCTATATCTCTCTCACTTTCTCCCTCTATATCTCTCTTTCTCTGTCTATATCTCTCTTTCTCCCTCTATATCTCTCACTTTCTCCCTCTATATCTCTCACTTTCTCCCTCTATATCTCTCACTCTTTCTCCCTCTATATCTCTCTCTCTTTCTCCCTCTATATCTCTCACTCTTTCTCCCTCTATATCTCTCTCTCTTTCTCCCTCTATATCTCTCACTTTCTCCCTCTATATCTCTCTCTTTCTCCCTCTATATCTCTCGCTCTTTCTCCCTCTATATCTCTCGCTCTTTCTCCCTCTATATCTCTCGCTCTTTCTCCCTCTATATCTCTCGCTCTTTCTCCCTCTATATCTCTCGCTCTTTCTCCGTCTATATCTCTCGCTCTTTCTCCCTCTATATCTCTCTCTTTCTCCCTCTATATCTCTCTCTCTTTCTCCCTCTATATCTCTCGCTCTTTCTCCCTCTATATCTCTCGCTCTTTCTCCCTCTATATCTCTCGCTCTTCATCTTCCCCTTATTTCTTTCTTTCATTCTCTTTATTTCTTTCTCCTCTCCCCCTTTCTCTCTCTCCCTCTCTCTCCATCTTTTTTCTTTCTTTCTTTCTTTCTTTTTTTCTCTCTCTCCTTATCTATTCTTATCCCTGCTTCTTGTTTCTCTCTTTATCAACCTTCTTTATGGAGATAAGAAGGTCAGAGCAAGAAAAAGAAAAAAGGTAGAAAAGAGAGAGAGAGAAAGAGATGGAGAAATCTGATGAGTAAGAGAGACAAATGAGGTTAATGAGAAAGAAAATACCTGTGAAAGTGATCAAAAAGAAGGAGAATCAGAGAAAAAGTGGATGGAGAGTGGAACAGTGCAGATTTTGTGTTAGTTGATGATGGAGATGATGGAGCTCTACAGTTCTGCTGATGGTGGGGGGCAGCGTGTGTGAAATTTGTCTGTCTCATCTTTCTGTGTGGTGTTTCTCTCTCTACAGAAAATCTCTAAACTGATCTGTCTTTGGCCTCGGTCCATGCTGGCTAGGTCTCTCTCTCTCTCTCTCTCTCTCTCTCTCTCTCTCAGATGTGGAGCTTTAGACCCCCTCTAGACTGGAAATGATTAACAGTCTTCCTCAAATTGGCTGATTTTCTTTAATAGCCCCCCCGCCTCTCCCTTTGCTGCCTGATCATCTTAGTACAGAACTTTGACCACCGACAGTCTGACTGTACAATGGATGGGTCACTTACGCTCTGACAGATACTGCAAAGAGTATTTTAAAGGATGCCACTGAAAAACTATTTTTAGAACTTTTACAGTAAATGCCTCTTTAAACCACAGAAATAAATTAACGTTGTTATGCACTGAGCATGATACAGAGTGATTTTTATTACACAAAAACTATGCACATCAGCCACAAAATAGTTTTTTTGTGTGTATAATAATAAAAAGTAATGAACAGACAATGTCTTGAGTCATTGGCTCTTCACTGATAGTACCATTGAGTCAATGACTTTCTCTTATGCAGATGACTGATATTGTAGTCTTAAATAACAGCCTACTAGAAACATACTTAGAGTCACTGACATAATGTAATTATTATAAATATGTTATTACATCATTTATTAAGCTAGTTATTTTTTCTGTATCATCAGATTCAAGAGTTCTGTGCAAAGAAAATGACCAAAAACTTTTATTACATTATCACCTGATCACAATCATCCGAGGCTATCACAGTTATTTAATCTGATTAATTATTGTCTACAATGTCTGCAGTCACAATGTAACAAGAAAGTCAAATGTGCAGGTTTATAGAAACACAAATTTAATAACAAATCAAACATAACAAGAAAACAAAATACAATGAAATGAAACAAACAGAATAAGGAAGTAGGATGCTGTACACACTACACAGGGTAGGATGCTGTACACGCTACACAGGCTAGGATGCTATGCACGCTACACAGGCTAGGATGCTATGCAAGCTACACAGGCTAAATAAACATAATTAACATACAATACAGAACCTTTGAAATGCAGAAGACGGAAGGTTAAGTTATTGTGGGCATAATACAACAATACCAAACAAATGAAGCAATGTCCAGGCTTGGTTTAAGTAATCCAGTGAATCAGCGTCTCAATGGGAGACAGTTGTAAGAGGAAAGTTCCAGGGCTTCTGGTAAGTGTAGTTCTGGAGCAGGGAGCATGACAGTAACATGCCACTCCTTTTGTAAAATCTGTGAAATCCACTATATTTGAGAGCCTAGGACTGACTATATGCAAATTAATCATCAGCAAAAATTTCCTGATCATAGCAGATCTTAAAACATGGCAATATGTAAGTGGCTAATGTATGCACAACAACAACTTTCCATCAAATTCAAATAATAATAAAATATGTAATGAGTTTCATTTAATATATAATAAGTACTATTCAATAGCAAGAACTATAAGGACCATATAATAAATTATGAAAAGTAACTGATGTCTTATGGATTAAAAGATTAGAATTTGCAGCTTCTGTAGAATTTCTAATTGAATTGAACACAGTTTCTTCCTGCAGTGTTCAGCTGTGTTTAATACTGAACATGGTCCTGTTTATCATCTTCAGGGAGACCATCAGCTTCACCCTTCAAGCCTTTCTCCTGCCTATACACAGACAGGCAGAGCAGTGGACTGAGCTACCCTGAAGATCAAAAGACACACACACACACACACACATACTCACACATATACTCTGATACACACACGTGCCCAGAGCTGCCACCATGAGTCCAGAATTCAGTGCGTCACACTGGTGAGCGGGGGGACGTCCCAGGCAGAAGACATGGTGGGACGGAGGGCTGGGCACCGCACTGAAGCTAGCTGTAGTAACCATGGAAACGGTGTGGAGAAGCTTGGCCTGTGTTGGGGTCATCGCCATGGTGTTCGCTGGAGTCGGGGAATGTACATCAGCTCGGGACGGCCAAGGTAACCACCTCTCACAATCTAGGTTAACGCTGTGCAGAGAAGAGTACAGACTACTGCAACAAATGTTCTATATATAGCCATCTATTTATGTTTTTTTTTGTCACGCATAAAGTTATGTCTTATATGTATGCGAGTGAATCAAAAATGATCTGCAATTTAGTTATATTAAAGCTTCTGTTGGCCACAGTGTCTTATCAATGCTTTCTGTACTAGTTTCCTGTAACTAATGTGCAGGTATGAATATGTTACGTCAGTTCATTTATGACTGCAGTGCAACAAAAATGGCTGTCATACTTATGATCTGTATGAAAAAAAGAGCTGCTTGCAGTGATTCATTACAGATGCGTTTGGACATCTTCAAGCAAAATGTTGAATGATGCTGTAAGGAAAGTTAAAATCTCTTAAAAAGGATAATTACTGGTGATAAGGCATGAGAGCCTGAGAGTAAACAGCAGAGTATGGAATGGAAACATCCTCAATCACCAACCAAGAAAAAGTCAAACATCAGCTGGAAAATTGCTGCTTAGAGTTTTTTTGGTCTCTCGAAAGAAGCCATAACCTGACAGAGATTCATATTTGATGAAGAGTGGTGCATTTGTGGCTCGCAGCTTAGCCAAAAACACTGTTTAATGAGGGAATATTAAAGCTTGTTGATAGATGGACAAAGTGTATTGAAAAGCAGGGAGATTATATCGAAAAATAATGTCTATTCTGAAAACATATTAAAGTCAATTCTACAACCAGATAACGATCCTTTTACTCACCCTGATATCTATATATATATATATATATATATATATATATATATATATATATATACACACATGCAGACACACACACACACACACACATATACATATATATATATATATATATATATATATATATGTGTGTGTGTGTGTGTGGATACAGTAGATTTATAGATGGATACATTTCTATAAACAGTTTTTTGTAATATGTGTGTGTTTTTGTACTTATTCTGGATGTTACATAATAGGAAACTAGTCAGACGTGAATTTGGCTCATGCTTATTTTAACAAGCGGACGAACAAATATGCCGACATGCCACAGTTGGCATTAGCATTCTGTTTTTTTTCCATCTCACTTGTCCTTTAAATAGCTGAATAATGAGGTTAGCTGTCATGCTACTAGCATCATGTCATGAGTGGTTATTAAAGAGCAGCTACGAGTGTGTGTATAGCCTGAGGTACAGACGCACTGCACTCTAATAACTGAAGTGTGCGATTGTTCTCCAGGCGACGACTGTAACAGAGACAGGATTGCAGGGAGTTATGAATAAGCTCGGTTTGGAGCTGTGGACAGGGGCCCTGTGGTTACTGTGGCGTCTCTTCAAGAAAGACTGACTTCTCCACCTGGCATGCAGGAACGCACTCTCTCCCACCAGTCTGGGCTCGACCATGACTGGATACAGCTGTTGCACATCTGGGGAAGAGAGAGTGAGGGAGAGAGAGACTGGCAGACAGCTGCTCTTTTCACTGCTTAGTTTCTTCATGAACAGTGGCTCATATTCATCAAGCATTCCAGTGTAATATTACTGACCAAGGAACAGATCCCATCTCCCTTCACACTATGACTAATATACTAATATGCATATTTGCTTAATATGTTGCTTGTCTTATTTGTGCCACTGTGCTGGCCAACTCGGGCATGGACTCCTGGTGGTGTCCTGTAGTGTCTGGCTTTAAGATGTTAGCAGATCTTTAAAGTTAAAATGTACAGTCATTGCACACAGAGGAATTTGACCTTCACATTTAGCCCATCATTGCAGTGAAACACACATATATTAGTGAATACACTAGAGTACCGAAGCAGTGGGCAGCTCCTAACCATGGCACCCATGAAGCAGTTGAGTGTTAGGTCCCTTGCTCAAGGGCTCATGACCTGCCAGGTCAATTTCTGGTCCTAATCATCATCATCAGGCTGCCTCAATAAAATGGTAAATAAACCCTTTCACCAAGCAAATAATCACTTTAATCATACAAATGGTTCTTTGAGTGTTCATGGATCTATATAGAACCATTTTCTTTACTAAATAATCCTTGAAGAACCAAGATTGTATAGTAACTTAGGATAGCCATCCTACAGTAGAGCAGTGGTGAAAAATAAAAAGATCGCTGACTGGCATAGGCCAGCTTACACTACTTTTTTTTTTTTTTTTTTTTTTTTAAATTTTTGCCCTTCCCAATGTGGTAGTAGCCAATTAACCCAACCTATCCGCTAGGGGGCTCTCCCCATCACTGTCCCTGACTCTAGGAGGGTGAAGACATGCACATGCCTCCTCCGCTGCCTGTGATGCACCCACTGCCTCTTTTCGAACTACCGCTGATACACTGTCACTGGGGAGCCAATATGCTCGGAGAAAAGCGCAGGATTCCCAGCTCCGAATGTACCAGTCAGTAGATGCCTGAGCCAGCGGACATTGCAATGTGTGAGTGACAGGGAGAGAGAGCGCCATCTACCCGCATCTTGGGCCCCGGTTGTTGATGGCTAACAGCATGACCGGGATTCGTACTCGCGATTCTGTGATCATAGTCCACTGAGCCACTCAGGGCCCACTTACACTAAAATGTAACACTATTATAAAACAATACCAGTGTGACAATGTAGCAAGGGAGACACGGGAGTCATATTCAAATGACGGTTTATTCACAAACACCTACAACACATTCACTTCACATTAAACTTCCAGTAATGACATACACATTCACGTTCAATGAGCAACAAGTACAAGAGGAGACTTATAGGGCAGTGATTGGAAACAAATGAGGGAACAGACCTGCACAATGACGTGACATCACATAGTGGTGGAGACCATGATGACAGACGAACACTAGGAGGATGAAAATGGATGAAAAACACAGGGAGATGGGCAAGGCCCAGGCAGGGGTTTGACAACCAGTTACTCACACTGTAGGCTGCTAATGCTAAAGTAACTTAACATTTGATTATGTCAATTCAGGGACCTGCCGTGATAGCTAGCATATAATAATGTTTGTCTTCAACAACCTCATGATTCAGAGAACTGAATGATATTCTGAAAATAAATGTACATTGGAAAAAAAACCACATTAGGTTTGGAAAATTTTTGGGTACAACAGGGTGTGATAGAGGCAGTTTATGAAAGCACTATTTATTATTGGCATAAAGAAAATCCTCTTAGGCTGCAGTATACTGACTGTTGTATATTTTTATGCTCCTGGATTTGTTTGGTGCCCACGTCCTTAGGAATGAATGCAGTGTTTCAGCAAGCTGCCATACCAACAGAAACAGTAGGGGCAGTATACCTCACTATAATCAGTGGCATCAGTAACAGACTGAGCAACACTCACAACCTCTGGCGCATCCCCTGACAACCCTTCACCTCCCACCCCCAGGGGAACAACATCCACCCCAAAGGCGCTTCACACAAACTGTTGGGCACCCTGGGTGGCTGCCCATATCATAAACGTCACTAGGAACTTAGCAAGACCTCAGTGCTGAGAGGCAAGTGTGCCTACCACCAAGCCACCGTGGCACTCAGTTAACATGTAGTTAACCGCTGTCCTAAACCTACTGTAGGACTTTGCTGTAGACAATCTAAACTACTAAAACATCTCCAAAAATTAGAATATTATTAAAAATTATTTTGGTGGCACAATGACTTGGTGCTTAGCATGTTCTCCTCTCAGTGCTGGGGTCTTGGGTTGGATTCCCCATCTGGGTGAAGTTTTCATGTTCACTCCAAGGACTCTGTTTTCCTCCCAGAGTCCAAAAACATGGAGGTCAGGTGAACTGGTTTGAGTGTGTATGTCTGTGATACCAAGCCATAGATTGGTGCTCTGTCCTAGCTTTGGCTAAAATAGTGGAATGCCCTGCCCAGGGCCCAGTGAAGGGGTGGGGTGGGGGATCACCATGACCCTGAACTGGATTAAGTGATTAAGATAATCAATAGAAGAAAAGGTTTATTTGTGCTCATAATTTGATTCAAAAAGGTAAACTGTCGTATCTTATACAGATAAAGTGACATATTTCAAGCCTTTTTAGCTTTAATGTTGATACTGTTTGAATAGTAATTTACTCAATGAAACAATCATTTAAGATTCTGGATTTCTGATTTTTAAGCCAAACTGGTCAACAATAAAACCAATAAAGGCTTGACCTTTTTGAATAACATTTTGAGCACAAATGAACTTTTTTTTCACAATATTCACATACTTGTATTTTGAGAGGAATTTGGAAACGACAATGACAATTTTGTTGCTTTGCTAATATTAGCTTATCCTCTTTCATGCATACAAATATCACTTGAACGTATTGATATAGTCAGACTTTGTCAATGTGCACTACACTGATCATTTGGGATGTTGGAGCATTGGGAGTATTAAGGGGGTCATTTATAAATCAGTTCTGGTCCTGGTGTGACTTAGTCCAGTACAGTTTGGTCATATTCCTGCTTGAACACACCTAATAAAACTAACTGATGAGTTGATTCAGATGGACATCCCTGCTGTAAGAATGTAATATAGCTCATATTGCCTCTCAAAATAACTGCTGGTCTGTGCTCAGTGTTTCCCTTTCACTCTAATGAATACAGTAATGCAGTTATATGGACAGAGCAGATCCTACATCAATGCTCCTTCCTCTGAGAAAAGAGCCACTAAATCTAATTTCCCTTCTTTTTTCCCTCCATATTTAATTAAAGCTGCTTTCCTCTCAGGCCTCTAACATAAACCCTGCTCCTAGACTGCTCCTAATGCGAGTTTGTTTGAAATAAAGGTGAGAGCTATAGTGTTTTATGGGGCTCCATCTGCCAAGGCTGACTTTATGAGAGAGGAGCGGGGGGCATCCCGGATCTCCCCTGGGCCTCTTTGTGGAGATTAAAGCAAAGATCAAAGACTTTTATAAATAAATGGGGTTCCCTAGATGTGTTACAGCAGGGAATGGCTCTTCCTCCTATTGTACTTCAGTGTTTAGTTAAGAGAGTGTTGAGGGAGTGCAGTGGTGGTCCGAAGCCCAAGTGTGTCACTTTCACCTGGTGATATTGTATTTGGTACCATTCTCTTTTCTCCAACATCTCAGTAGATTAGGTCACTGTGCACTTAATAAGAATGCTCTTAACTTTACAGGGTGGATCAAATAATTAGTTTTGCCTAAATGTGAGCTAGATATGACTTTTTCAGAATTCCACAATCTGTAACATGGCTGATACAGTCATACATAAAAAATATAGAATATTGTGGAAAAAGTCTTTTTTGTTTGTAATTTAAATAAAAAATGTAAACAATCATATTTTATATTAATTACATGTAAACTGTGATATTTAGAGCCTTTTTTATTTTACTGTTGATCAGTATGGCTTATAACTCATGAAAATACTAAATCCATAATCTAAAATTATTACAATATTTCATTAGCAGTTTGAGTATATTTAAATTTTTTTTACTTATTTAGTTTTAAATTTTTGACCCAATTGTCCACCCCCAATGTTTTGGTGGCGAATCAACCCACCCATTCCCAATCACTTGTAATGTCCCTGACTCTAGGAGGGTGAAGACTTGTAAAGGTCTCCTAATGCTTAAGAAGTCAATGCCCTCTTTTGCAACTGCTGCTGATATATTATTGCTGTGCAGGAAACTAAAGTTTAGGATACCCAACTCTGATGACACTCAGACACGGTGTCAGAATAGGCTTACCCGGACTAAGGAGAAAAAGAACTGGACTGTGGCTCTCCACCAGGAGATTTTAGAGCTCTTCATGCTTCTATCTACCTGATGAGCTTTATGGAGATCCTGATTCCCTTTTCCAGCAGGACTCAGCACCTGCCCACAGTCAGAACTACCAAATGGTTTGCAGATCATGATATTGCTGTACTTGATTGGCCAGGCAACTCATGAGCTATAAGTCACACTGAACAACATTTAAAATAAAGTATTCAATATTTTACCTTTTTGAATGAAATTCTGAAAAATTTTCACAATATTGTAATTTGCCGATATATGACTGTACTTCTGTTGTTAACTGTGCTTGGATTTCTTCACAGAATTGTAGCCTTAAGCCAAACAGTTACATGTACTATTTCAGTGGAAAAAAACAAGTGAATGTGCATTATAATTACATGCACATAATCATCCATAGCAATGGGTCACATTTACAAGCATTTCACTGATCTGCTAATGAGAAAAGGCCTTTCTCAGATTGGCTAATGTTAATGTTCATGAGTCCACCATCAGGAGAACACTGAACAACAATGGTGTGCATGGTAGGGCTGCAAGAAGAAAGTCACTGCTCTCCAAAAAGAACATTGCTGCTCATCTGCAGTTTGCTAAAGATCACGTGGACAAGCCAGAAGACTACTGTAAGAATGTTTTGTAGACAGATGAGACCAAAACAGAACTTTTTTGTTTAAATGAAAAGCGTTATGTTTGGAGAAAGGAAAACATTGCACCCCAGCATAAGAACCTTATCCCATCTGTGAAACATGGTGGTGGTAGTATCATGGTTTGGTCCTGTTTTGCTGCATTTGGGCCAGGATGGCTTAGCATCAGTGATGGAACAATGAATTGTGAATTATATCAGAGAAGTCTAAAGGAAACTGTCAGGATATCTGTCCATGAATTGAATCTCGAGAAGGTGGGTCATGCAGTGACTCTAAGTACACAAGTCATTCTACCAAAGAATGGTTAAAGAACAGTTACTGGAAATGTTTAGTTGCAGTTTTTGCTGAAAAGGAGGGTCACACCAGATACTGAAAACTTCACGTTTTACTATTCACAAATGTAATATTGGATCATTTTCCTCAATAAATAAATGACCAAGTATAATATTTTTGTCTCATTTGTTTAACTGGGTTCTCTTTATCTACTGTACTTTTATGTATGCAGAAAAATAGAAAGTTCTAAAAGGTTCACAAACTTTCAAGAGAAATGAGTAAGTGTATATATGGGAATAAACTCCATGCTGATAATCAATCTCAGTCTCTTCATATGATGCTCTTTGACTGAATTAGTGAAGAATTTTCAGAGATGGAGTAATAGGTCAGATGTGAGTTCACTGTAGGCCTCACTGCATGGTGTCTTGTACAGGCAGTCTTTCTGAAGTGTTGAAAGCCCAATGAAAGCACATGTTGAACCTTGAAACAGCTGTTCTTTTTCTAATCACAGACCGATCAGATGACCTGACTAGATCTTACTGTGAACATTTTTCATCAAAACTGCCTCACATGAAACTGATCGTATGTCATCACTTCCTTTCAACTTGTGCTTTAATCCGTTATTTAAAACCCAACATAGGGTTACGTACGCAATTTAGCAGTTTTAGCTGACATATCAGCATTACTCTGACAGACTTTAGAGAGGTACCTGTTAACCCTATGAAAACATAGATAGACTACAGGAAGAAATGTATTGGGACACATGCTCATTCATTGCTTCTGCTGAAATGTATTAAAGACGATCCTGCTTTTGTTGGAGTAGCTGTCTCTGCTGTACAGGAAAGGCTTTCTATTTAGATTTTGGAACATTGCTGTGAGCAACAGGAGCATTAGTGAGATCAGGATGTTGGATGATCACCACCCCACCTCATCCCCAGCTTATCCTAAAAATAATAGATGGAGTACCATCATACCAGAGAACAGTTCCACTGCTCCACAGCTTGATGCTGGGGGTGTTTTATACCCCTCTAGCCCACGTTTGGCATTAGGCATTATGCCATTACATTTACAGCATTTGGCAGATGCTCTTATCCAGAGCGCCGTACAACAGTGCTTTGATTCCATTAAGAGAATTATCTCAGCTAGTACAGTCATGCTGGAAGCTGCTAAGAAGACAATACAGAAGAACCACATCAAACACAAGAACTGGATTAGCAGCGAAACCTTTGAGTGGATTAAGAAGAAGCGTGAAGCAAAATAAAGTCTTCCGGTGATTACAGGGAACTGCGAAGTGAAGTACAGAAGAGGCTCAGAAGAGATAAACAAGCTGAGTTGGACTCATTGTGCAGTGAGCTGGAAGAAAATGCAAAGAAAGGGAACAGCAGACCTGTATTCCAGATAGTAAAGAAGCCCACCAAACCATTCCAGCCTTGCACAGTAGCCATCAAGGACAAAGATGACATGAAACTTGTGGAACCAAAGAAGGTGTGTCAACGATGGAAAAACTACTGTGAGGAACTATACAGTGATGCAGAAGATAACAACATTCAGATTGATGTTCAAGAAAAGGAACCACCACCACTGAAGGAAGAAATGAAGCGTGCTATGTTAGAACTGGCTACACGAAAGGCATCCAGTCCAGATGACATAGCAGTTGAACTGCTCAGGTTTGGTGGAGAGACCACATTGAATAAGCTCCATGAGGTCTGTATGGAAGTTTGGGAAACTGGAATTTGGCCAGAAGAATGAACGGAATCACTTTTCATCCCACTGCCCAAGAAAGGAGACTAGCTCCAGTGCAAGAACTACAGGACCATTGCACTGGTCTCACATGCTAGCAAGATCTTGTTGAGAGTGATATTACAACGAATGCAGTCTAAGCTGGAAGGGGAGATTGCCCAAGAACAAGCTGGATTTAGACCAAGAAGAGGCACTCGGGATCAGATCACAAACCTCCAGAT